>WAAE01004301.1:40845-54900 GCA_013400495.1 Nicator chloris
TCCCCGTGGCCATTGGGGGTTTTTTGTGGCTGTAAAATCTAGGTAATTTACAGGGGACAACTTGAATGTTTTGGGGGTAAAATCGGAGGTAATCTGTAGGGGAGAGAATGGACGTGTTGGGGTAAAAACAAGGTTATCAGCAGTGGGAAGGAAGGAAAGGTTTTGGGGGTAAAACTTGAGGGCAGAGAATGAACATTTTGAGGTAAAATTGAGGTAACCAGGAGTGGACAGGAAGAGGAAATTTTGGGGATAAAATCTGAATTAATCTGTAGGGGAGAGAAGTGACATGTTGAGGTAAAACCAAAGCTGTCTGTCAGTAGTGGATGGAAAGGGAAAATTGTGGGGCTAAAACCTGAGATAATCTCTAGGGGAGAGAATGGACATATTGAGGTAAAAATGAGGTAATCACTAGTGACAAGGAAAAATCTGGGGGGAAAACTTGGTCATCTGTAAGGAAAAAGAAGTATTTTGCAGAAAAAATCTGAATGAATCTTTAGGGCCAGAATGAACAATTTGGGAATAAGGTAAATGTAGCCATTGGATTTTCATGCTGGTACAATGTAGGTAATTATCAGGGAAAAAATTCACATTTTGAGGGTAAAATCTAAGGTAATCTATAGAGGAGAGAATAAAGATTTTGAGGTAAACTGAGGTAATCAGTAGTGGACAGGTAGGGAGATTTTGTGGGGGTAAAGCCTGAAATAATCTGTAGGGGACAGATTATGCCTGTCAGGAGCCTCCCGGTGAACGGCTGCTCCAACAGCGCAGTGTCTGCGAGCGCTGGTGTGGAAATACCTGTCTGGACTGCACCTGCACCCGGATACTGCCCGCACCCTGGGCAGGACTAAGCCCCTGTGAATAAAGAGGAGTTGCATCCAGGGAAAATGGAATCGCAGAATCTGTGGTTCCCATGGAGGAGGGATTCTTGAGCGAGGGTCTGGGTTTCCTCCAGAAAAGAGCGATTGCACGGAAGCAATTCTCCTCTGTTCAAAAAAAACCCCACCCCAACATCCCCTCGTTCTGGGCAACCTAATGCTCCTGGGGTGCTTTTCTCAAATACTTTATCCTCTTACACTTCCCGCGTCAAATTGTCCTGGAAGGGGAGTCGGGTTTCATGTCTCCCTCGTTAAAGGGGAGTAAATATGAGACCAGAGGGACCAACAAATAAAATTAGCTTTAGATTCAAAGCTTCCAGATCAGGACGAACAGTAAGATAGAATGGCAAAACTTTGTTAATTCTTGACAGATTTGGCAGAGTAAAAATAAAACTTACTCATATTCTTAATATTTTGTAAAATACACGTTATCCCTGAGCTTTGTAATGTACCTCCAGAAAAAGAAGAAAGGGAGGCTGGTGTAGAATGGCATTCATTAAGGACTCGGTCTTAACGTTTTCCAAGAGTCATTAACTAAGCTGGGTCAGAGTCCAAGGCGGATTTACTTCTGGGGTGCAAAACATTGTGGAGTAAGAGGAACTGTCAGGGATCTGTTCTTGCATGCTGTTGCTGAAGAAATTAGGAGTCGTATCAGAGACAGCCACTAGATTTTTTTTCATTGGTAGGAGAGAGCCAAACAGGAAAGGCTGAACGAGGGAGACAGCAGGGTGTATCTACAAAGGGTGAATCAGAAAGGTAATTTTGTCATTTTTATTTAAAAATAAGGTCCTCTGGTAATAGGATTTTTTTTCCTTGCCATCCTACAAAATAACCTCTTGTTATTGCAGAAAACACTAGCAGAAATGGACTGCACTGTCAAAGAGCAAAAACCTTCCCCTAACACCGGTTCTACTCATGCACATTCATTTGCTGACACCCTAAACCAGCAATTAAGCACTTTGTCTCCTGAAGATCGGTGTTGCACTCACAGGAGCGAACATGTAAACAAAGGCATATTGTCGTGCTCCTCTTCAGTTCAGCCATGATCCTCGCGGGCCAGTTAATCCAGTTTTATGGCCAGGTTATACCAGCACTGCAGCACGCAGGGGCTGCACCAGGACAGATAAAGGTGTAGAGAAAGGGCTGCCTAGATTAAGACTCTGCACAGCTCTAATCCTGCCTACGCTGAATATTCTCTCCCGTATCTCCCTATCTCACCCAAAGACTCTTCTCAGTCCGGCATCCCACTTCCCAGTAACCTCTTCCCTGATCCCAGCAGCTTCTTGCTGGCGAGAATTTGCTCCCATTACCACACCTGATTTAGCCTTTGCTCTCGCTCAGCTTCTGCACACTTAGCTGGAACCCACAGCTGCCGCAGAAAAGATGTCTGAAAACAAGTAGTTGCTAGTGGTTTGGTTTTTTGCTTTGTTGGGTTTTTGTTTTTGGTTTGTGGGGGGATTTTTTTGGGTTTTGTGGTTTTACTGTTTGTTTGTTTGTTTGTGGTTTTGTGTTTTGTTTTGGTTTTTTTGGTGTTGTTTTGTTTTGTTTTTGCATTTTCTGGTAGTTACTAATCTGCTCTGTGTTTTCTAATTGACCACCTATAAAGAGAATTTAATTCAGTCAAGCCACATAGGTGCTCTCCCTTTCCCTGTGAAGATTAGTCTGGATCTATGCATCCTCTCCTCTAGTTTTCTTTGAATGCATCTCTATCTGATGCCTTCCCCAAGGTGTCATACATCCCTGTGGCTATATATCCAGGAAAGCTGGCCAAATCATTAGTGATGAATAATTTATCAGATAAATTTTACCTCTCTTTCAATTGTGAGTGCCACATAGTGCCTGATTGGTGTCTTACTCACGAGCAACTTGCTGGAAATACTTGAAATTTGAGATAATTGGACACAAAGACGATACAAAGCTTAGTCCTACGAGGAGCTGAGCACTCTGGACTCGTTTCACAAAAAGACACAAGAAAGTTGGTTGTTCAGCTGCAGTCAGTGACACTGGCCTCGTACTGGTGGTGAAGTATGTGCTGAAACAGAGCCCAAAGCAGCGAGCAGAACCCCATGATTCTATTCTCCGGCTGCACTTGTCAGCCACACAGAATCACTTCTCACAGGGATTTTGCTTTAAAAAAGATTTTCTGGTGGTGAAAAACAATACAGTGTTCAGATTCAACACCACATGTAAAGGGAAGAAATGGTATCTGCGTCCATTGTTTTGATGTTGAACCAGATACCTCTTAATTCCTAGCCCTCCTTGGCCTGCTTGACTTGTGCCCATAACCCCAAATTTTCTATGATTGCTCTGTGACCTTCTGAATTTTCTATCTCCTGCTCGAATTAATTCAGTAGTGTCTCACAGACAATTTTTTTTTAAGGTAGGGAGGCAAAGGACAAAAGAAACATAAGGTGAGAAGGCAGGGAGCAAAAGAAACACAAATCACAGTATTTAAGCAAAAAGCACATTGGGAAGGACATTATCCTTTTCACGAAACAGCTCTAGTGTATAGGGAAATTAAGAGCAAACTTATCTGCTCTGCTCCAATTCCACCGTGCCACTCAGATGTGAATCCCAGATGCTGCTTTTCTCACACGATGTCCCCCTTCTATCCTGTTTTCTTCACATGAGATTTCTCTCCTACAGGAGGGTCTGTTACTAGAAACACATTTGCTTCTGCTTTCCCTTTGGTCATCCAGCTAATGAGAGGCTTCTGCCTCAAAACAGTCATTTATGTTTTCGTACATACGTCCTCAAAAACCTCCGTATTCCTTTCACTTGGGGACTGCACGGATTGTCTCCCATTTAATTACACTTATCTGTGTGTTTCTGTCTGTTTCCTATTTCTCATCGTCATACACAACCTGACAGAGCAACCGGCTGCCTCCCTGCTACAGTGTTATTTTTTGAACATGCTATCGGTAGCAAAAGACACTGTGTCTCAAAAAGCTTGCAATTTAGAGAGCTGGCAGGGAAAGAACAGGGGAAAAATAGGATTAGTACCTTCTTGGTTGAGAAGGAGAGGCGAAGAAAAGCAACGTAAAGGCTGTGCATAGTCCCTCCAGTGTCACAGCCGACATTAATGGGACGCAGACTTGCACCTAGGTGCTCTTAGGCTGTGCAGTTCAGTACTTTAACCACAAAGGTGATTTTCCTTTCTCTCCTGCGTTGCTCCCTGCCCTCCTCCTGTTCCCAAGCATGGAAAAGAGTCCACGCTTATCCCCAAGGTTCAGGACCCACCAGTACTGTCTCTTTCCGTAATTATACTTTCCCCCCTCTTCACATCTCCTTCCTACGCACCTTGTGAGTGCTGAGCACGAACTGCAGAAGAGAAATGGAGACTGTCCACTGCATATATTGGCTGGTTTTTTTCCCCTTGCACACTCCTCAGGCTGCCTTTGACCAGATTGCTTTCTGCCTTCGGTTCTGACCCTGTTCTGTTGTCTCTGGATTGGCGAAAGGATGACCCTGAATCTCTTATTTCTGAGAGTTGTTGCCACTCCTCTGAATCTTAAGGATAATAAAATTATAGTAGGAAATTCGTGCCATCTCATAATACTCTGCCCCTCCCAAGTGCCACTAACTGCTTTTTTGGAGATAAGAAGTGGAGCATGGACAAAAAGAAGCATGTTTTTCATTTTCATATTTTAAAAAAAACCCTGTAATTCAGAACCTTCACACATCCTCAGGAAAGAGAGTGGTAATTACTAAAAGGACACTTATCTTTTCAGGTGGGTTTTTCAATCTATTTCTCACTCTGCTGCTTTGCCTGCACTTATTTTAGCTCTAGCTCAGTTTTTTGTATGGATTTCAGTAGTTGCCATCAATGCAGCTTCTGAACCTTCTGATTTTAACCAGTTACATCTTACAAATCACCAGCTTTGAAGATTTAGGAAATTATTGCTGTGCTTTTTTAGCAATGGTAAACTAAATCAGAGCAATTAAGAAACTTGTCTTTGGTTGCATGTGTAGCTGGGCAGCCCAAGAAGATGAGCTCCCAGTTCTCTCCGTTGTGCCTTGATTGAAGGACCCTGTTCAGCAGTTATTGTTCTCTCTCAGAGACCCACAAGGCTGGCTGCATCTTTACCTGTTTCTCTGCTCTGAGAGGGACAACAATAGGGTCCTGCAACTTGATTCAGATCTCTAAGGAGTGGGATTTGCAATTGCCTGATTCAAGTTGCTGCTCAAAACTGTCACATCTGCTTTCAGTGGTTTTCTCTTCCTCCCCTTACTATAGCAAAACCCTTAAAAATATCTGGGTTTTTGTTAGGATGATTATTAACTAAGACTTGGGAAAAGCTCAGATACTAAAACAAGAGTGCCAGCTGTGTAACAAACTCGGGTAGAAGGGCACGCTCTGGTTTGTACCTATATGAAAACCAGGGCTGAACTCCTTTTTTTGACCAGTTGTACAGCACGCTTTCTGCTGTAGACCTTAGGAATGCTTTGGTGCTGCTTACATGAGGAACCAAATTGTTTTTGACCTCAGTGAAGAGGGGGCCAAGAGGGACACATCTGATGCCTTTTAGCAACCGCAAGGTTTTTCTGTAGAATAGACATAGCCTATGAAACAAACACACAGCTGGAGTTAGGGTGCTTTTGAAAACATTGTCTTTATTCTCTACCTCCCTTTCTTCCAGGACAGCTCTTTGCTTATTCCCTCTTCAGAAAGGGACTTTTCTGTCACACAGCCTAGCCTGGCTGGAGATTAGGGATTCTCTCTGCCCCTTCATCCTTGAATATTTCCTTTTAATTTCACAGTTTAAATTCCAATTGTGTAATTACATTCTGCCTACCCCAAATTCCTCTGTAATTTCAATTGGACACGGTGTCCTTCACTCTCTAGGCAGAACTCTTGCAGTGCTGTGGGGCACTGTTAATAGGCTGCCACGCTCCACTCTAGTCCCATTTCATGTAAATGGGGAAAGAGAATGGACCTGGATCCCTTTGAACTAAAACTGCTTCTCCATATAGGCGAGACAGGGGTTGCTACAGAGTGACAAGGCAGTCTTGCCCCATGGCAATACACGGGGCAGTTTTTACAATGCCTCAGTCTGAACAGACTTTTGGAGTAAAAGTCTAAATCTGTCTGGAAGTCTTTCTCCCCCACAACACCATACCCTTTGATCACAAATAAAGCTGTACAGGGACACCCAAAACACTACTTCACTGAATTTATGTGGCCTGAGAGTACCTGCTCGCACCGTTTAACATGGCAGAAGTGCCATAGTGATTTAATTTAGGTCCAGGGAGTTGTGTAGCAATGAGAGGGCACACAGCACAGATGCCTAGTTCAGTAAAATGCTTTACAAGAACTGGCAAATCCCATGCATTTTATGTGCCAACCGTAATACTTCCTGCAGATTTTGCTGTGTCAGCATTTCCCCTCAATCCTTACGCTGGTGGTGCTCACCTGAGTCCCACATCCCAACTAGTTTTATCACAACATTCCCTTTCTGTGTGTTGGTATCTGCTTTACATCAGTATGAAATAATTTTTTCTTCTCCTGCCTCCTTCTTGCTTTCAAGTTCCTTCTTCACTGCAGCACAGGTGCTTACTTAGTCAGTGTGCCTGCATGCAGCCCTTCAGGTATCAGAGACATTCATCTTTTGGATTTCCACCACCTTCTCCTGTGGTGTTCTGTGGAAACTCAGGGAAGAGAAGGGAGGGAGCACGTGCAGGTGGGAGGATGCTCCTCCTTTGCCTTGTCTCATAGAACTTTGTCTCTCTGCACAAATTCTCTGGTGAGCTCAGGGAAAGGAGTTGTTCCCCAGGTTTAGAGTTATGTTCTATACAGGTCAGCAAAAGGAATTAGTTTACTTTAGAAACTGGAATTATTTGATCATCTTCAGCCACAAGCCGTACTCTTTTCATCATGTGTACACCATTGTCAGAGGAACATCAGGGGCTGATTCTGTACCTGGCGACAGAGTCCTTTAACAAAGTTCATTTCCTTTCACTGCAAGACTACCCTAGGTAGTCCTCCTACCACAGAATGATAAATCTTACCTTGAAATAAACATCCAGCTCCTTGCTGGCAGTGCTGTATCTACACAGAACCTCAGTTACTTTGAATTTTGATGGGACTTCTTTATATATTCCAGACATTTGGTCCTGCTCCCAAGGGACGTCTTTATGCCTGCTCCCGTGTTGGCAGACCCGAGGCTGCTGTTTGCATCTCTAGCAGCAGATAGATCAGGTGAGATCAAGGAGACCATATTTCCATGTTTCCTTGCTTAGCTTACACTGTAAGAAGTGAGTTGTTGTTAGGAGGAAACAGAGCATGTAATAACTTGAGTTGGGTTTTATTTGGCTTTGAGTCATAAATCTTAAAGGAAAGGAAAGAGCCATCATGTTCATCCCCAAGTTTGTCATACAATCAGCAAGGGGCAAGGCAGTAGTGTGGGCAAGAAAATGAAACATGTGAAGGTACAAGTGCCAGCGGGGGGAAGTCACTGTTGCTTATTGTCAGTTTTGGTGTGACACAGAAAGTTCAGCTAATCCTCTTAGTTACAGAGACACACGGGTGGGGGGAGATTGTTATCTCAAGCAATTTGCTGGCTCTACTCCTTTTTTCCTTCGAGTTTCTTTTCGCCTAATTGAGCAGCATTTCTTCCTGGGACTCGTTTGCAATAATCCTGGGGCCTCATCTGGGAAAACACTGAAAAATATAGAAAGGAGAAGCGGCCCGAGCAAGGCAGCTTGTATCACCATGAGTTTCTCTCTTCACAAAGGTATCAGGTTTGGCTCCAAGTGCTGAAGGTTAAAAACAAGATAAAGATTAAAAGTGGAACAGAACAGTCTGTTAATCAGGACAAGTGATCTCTCTGAAAGTTGTATCTCATCCATGCGCTAGAAGGACAGGTAATTAAACGCCATTTAGAAAACGAGGACCTTGGTGGTCTGAGAGCGGAGCAGGGGCTGAGAATTCCACTGGAGTGTACCAGAAATGTGTTGATTCCATTTTCACTGCCAGAGGGATGTATCTGCAGTAAATCTAATCAAGAGTCAAAAGGTGAACGAGAACAATAACTGGGGAGTTTGTTTTTATTTATCCAAGAGATAAGGATTCAACAACAATAGAATGAGAAAAAGGTGCCTCTTTCCGAGCAGACAATTATTCCACCCACGCTCCCTCATCATCAAAGTGTTAATATTGTATTACTAAGGCTATTTAACAGTTTCTCAGCCTCAAGGCTGCTAATGTTTGTGCAGATACTCTGCCAATTGCCACAGGTGTCTTTTTACAAGAGACCTGAGTAATTAATGTGGGATAGTCCTGAAGATGGCAGAAGCTAAGAGCCATTCTTCAGTAGACTCCACAGTTTCTTCCTGGTGCTGGAGCAGGGTTGGTATTACCAACATTTAAATACATTTGAAAACCCGATTTCCATATGCAGACAGAACCTTAGCCCTTGAAGGCACAGATTGTTCCTAGGGAAGTAAAGGCTCTGGTTCCCAAGCCCCAGTGATTCCCCCTGGAGAAGTTTAAGATATCACTGTTCAGCTGGCTGCATCACTAAGGTGCTGGAGGTAGTTATCCCAAGAAGAGGTGGCTGAATGAGTGGTGGGGCCAGTGCAAACTGTTCAGCTCATAGCCTGATACATTTACTAATGTAAATCTGATTTCAGCTGATACCAATTTACTGTGATATCCTGGACTGAGAACTGCAGACATGAGTGATTTAATTCAAGATTATATCAATGTATTTTGCTGTGGTGGCTAAAGAATTTATTACTTCTAGCTGTGGGGATGGGTTACCTTTTCAGCTGGGATGGCTAAATCAAGCAGGGACTGCCAGAGCCATCAGATGAGAGAGAAAGGGCCAGAGTGGACATAAATCACAAAGCAGCTGTAAAACAAGTACTATAGTGCTTTTAAGAGAAAAGATGTTCTGCTGATGTCCTGAGAGTGCAGGACAAGGAAGTGAGGAGCTTGGTATGTATGCTGTATCTAGACATTCTTTTTGACTTTGTCTTAAGTTCTTCCGTCTCTCTCTAGTGTAGCTAATCTGGGCCCTGGATCTGGCCTGTGACACAAACATGGTGCCTGTTGCTGGTTTCCAAACAAAGGAAACCCCACAGCTGGATCAAACAAGACTCACAGTGTGTTTCACCAGGTTTCGGACTCAGGTACGCAGAGAATAGGGGCCCCAGCATGAGCTGTGTCTTGTGCCTTGACGTTGCTTTGGTGTGTTTCTATGCACACCATAGATAATAACTGCATTTCCTTATTTCACACCCATATTGTGAAAATAAATGCATTAAGAAGTGTGATTGCCAGAAGGTACAGAGGTGAGAGCATCTTTGGTGGATTTACATCCTTTGTTTCTTAAATAACATTGGTAGAATTTGATCAAAACTAATATTTGCTTTTTCAAATGGTACTAATTTATGGTTAGATTGTGTGTGGGGGCAGGAGCAGGAAGAAAGGAACTCATACCTGTGCTATGCACAAAGCCCTTGGACCATGAGAAATGCAGGGAATGCTCTGTGATGAGTTATCTGGGAGACTGCAGTGCTTCAAAAAACACAAGGAGGAGTAAGGACAGGGCAGGAATTGCTGGATTCATGGATCTGTCTCTTCCTTCTGCAGGTCTGCACAGCTTGCTAGTTACACACAAGACTATACAACGCTCTTTAACATTCTCAGTGAGCATTTCAGTTTGTAACACCGAAAATATATGGAAAAGTCATGTTTTTTAGCCACAGATAATGCTTTCTGAATCTACCTCTGTAATATTAGACTGCACCTCTGTCGGTGAGATAGCATTCACAGCTGCAGAGATTGTGCAGAAATCAGACATTTATAAAATGTATACATAATGAGTTTTAAAAAGGTGTTTAATTCTTGTAGTTTTATGTCAGCTAGATGAGCGTTAGAATAATAAGAAAATGAATGTCTAAGACCATGGAAGAAAAGACAGAATTGCAGCAGAATACCATGAATGAAAAAACATTTACCACTCTGAATAGGACCATCATATTTCCCAACAGCAGAACCCCATCCTCCCCTAATTCCCCCCTCCCTTTCCCCTCCCTCCTCAAACACACACGCATACACTATGGGAGGAATGACAGCTGTTCTTCATGGAATGACAGCCCAGGGATATTGCATCCTCCCTTAAAAAAAACCAGGCAAGGTACAGAATAAGGTCAGTGAAGGGAGACAAAGGGGTCTCCCAGAGATGGCAAAGGGTAATTTATTGACAGATGAGATAGACGTTACTACAGAAAAATATTAAATGGATTCTTTTCCCTGTCTTTTGAAGGGAAGAAACGTGGGAAGGGTTAGGAAGGACAGATGCCAGAAATAGAGACAAATTTCCCAGGAGAGGAAGAAGAAATCCTGAAGGAAATTAGGATCACAACACAGAAAAAAAATTAAAAAAAAAAAAATCAGAGCATCTAAAAAGCTACAAAATTCTGTCCTAGAATTCTGTATGGAAACAACAAAAAAGGGCAGCGGAGAAGGAACTCCACCAGTGTTGGCAGCCTTGCTTCAAAGGCGTTCAGTGAGAGAAGGAAGGGCTGGTAAAACACAGCACCTGATTAAAAGGCAGTGTTTGAAAAGGGCTGTCGGGAAATTACAGAGCTGTGCATGCTCCCGACGTCAGCAGCGAGGAAGACTCTGGGAGCGCGAATCAAAGGGAGGCTGAGGGAGCATGTGAAGCATGGAGTTTTTATTAGGGGCAGGAGTGAGAAAGGGTTCATATAACGGGAGCAGCCAAGGTCTGCAGATGGGAGGAAAGGAAAAGCCAGGTCTTCTGGTGCAATAAACTGGTGTAGTGCTGTCAACTTTGACAGTATGTCAGTTCTCACTGCAAGGAAAGAATCCAAGTGAGAGACTTAAATAGCGGATGTTATGAATATAGTTTCTCTGGCCTAGAGAACTTTCCCCCAAATAATTGCACAGAGGAGGGCAGGAAAAGCCAGTGTACCAGTGCCTCTGGTTGGGGTTCTGTAACTCCATGTTGCCTCCAGCCAAGGACATGTTCCTAGAGCTTGTAACTTCAGAAGGGTTCATGATTTTCACCTGTAAGGGCCAGGCTGACAGCAACAGAGGAGTCACCAAAGAAAATTTCCACAAAGATAAAAGCAGCAGAACAAAAGAAATTTGAAGGAGAACAGATTTAATTTACATTCACAAACAGGAACAGGTTTAAGCCAAACAGTATTTTACTCTGCTCCTTTGTGCAAGGAGCACAGTGTGTATCTCAGTCCGTATGGTAGAATAAGGGAATAGGAAGATTTTAGTGTGTCCATTGTACTGTGCCACATGCAGTATCTTTCTGATCATGTCACTGCCTGCAAGACCTTTCCCTCAGAGCAGGTTCTTCTGCCCATTTGCTACTCTCACCTAAACCCCCCATTCCAGCAAGCACACAGCATGGTCTCTTGCCATGTGCAAGTCCAGCAGAAGCACAGGGCATTGCACTGCCCTGTGTTGTCAGCTGCCTGCTTTCCAAACTGACAGAATTAATGCTAAACACAGGTTTTAAATTATCTAGATGGGGAGCATTCATCCTATCTCTGTAACTGCCCATGCTCACTGCTGAAGGGAATAATAGCCAGGCTACATTGGATTTGAAGCTTTGATACTCCAGAGGCATAGGCAATCTTTTGAGCCTTGGGAGCCTTTGAGCCTAGGACAAAGCAAAAATAAAAGCTGTCGTTTTGCTGAGTTTCACTGTTAAATGCTAAGGAAGTGTTAAATGCTAAAGCAGGCTTGTACTTCCAGTGGGTGATTTAGCCCAGCTTTCTGCTGGCTAGGAGACTGCTGCATGCTCAAGTGCAATCTGCCACACAGAGCCAGAACCAATCTGATTGTTTCTGAATCAGTTCTCAAACAGAAAAACATAGGTAAAGCTGCCGGTTCTGCCAGGAATGTATGTCCCATCCATGTGATGGCCTACATCTACATTTGAAACCACCTGTACTATCAGTGTGACCCAGATCTGAAAGATGATTGCAGCACTGTAAAATTCAGTGCAGCATATTTTAGGGACAGTCTGCAATTACACTGGGTTGTGATGGATAAACATGAAACTGCAATGAGGAATTTCTCCCCGGCCTGTGCTCACAGAGCTGAAGATACCTTCGGTTCTAACGCCAACCTTATCCACAGGCAAGACATAGCCCATAAGCAGCAGGTGACAAAAGGCAGAGAGGGGCCTTTTTCAGCTCAGTAGCTCAGTGTTCAGGCCATCTCAGAAGACAGCATTTGAACTCACGCAGAGCACCTGAATCTGGGTCCAAGGAAGTGTCAGGCTCTTGCCCTATGCTGTTGATTATTCTGTTAAAGAGTCCCAAATCAACTATTTCCTTTTGAAATGGTAATTTAAGTATTCTTTGGGCCAAAAAGGCACAGAACTGCTGCTTTGCAAGGTAGCAGCCAGAAGCCATGACTTGGGAGGGGAAAAGCCTGCACTGATGAATCCTATACTCTTTCACATCACACACTCTCTGGAAAAAGGCCTGAAACATATGTCTGCCTCTCACAGGTAAAGGCCTTCATCACCAGTTTAGAAAGGTGTGTTTGTGCTCCCTGGAGGCCAGAGAGTGTTTAATTGTGCCACAGAGATGTGAGTGATTGCTCACGGACAATGTTTGTTAGCAAGATGAATTTAGCCCTATCTTTGAAATTTCCTGCAGACTTCTGCTGCTGCATTATCCATGTACAACACTGGGCTCAGTTTCTGGGTCTCAAACACACTGACAGATGCAACCTCTTTCTCCCAGCTTGAGTCTGTTTAATTAATTAAAGTTGCAAGTATTTTAGGGCGAGAAGATGTAGAATTGTGCTGCGTGCTGTACATGCTGCAGTGGGATCCTGGTGCTAGTTAAGACCTCTGGATATTAATGTAGAGACAGTAAATATCTATATCCTTAGCTATCTATCAGCCCAGAGAGATGCTGAGAAATAATAGGTCATAAAGGTGAAATATTTTAAAGTGTTGAGTATGGGCAGGGATATAAGATGAAAGAAATTCTCACCACAAAGGGCAGGAAAAGCACAGCATCTCCCTGCAAGGTTTTGGAATGATTCTCTGACAGAGCTTTTCTATAGCGTCGTGACAAACAGAGGTAGCCATGCTGCTTGTAAAGAAGGGTTGTGGTCTTAAAGGTAAGCTATACCACCAGTTTAAAATGCCAGTTCTGTGTGCGGCATGGAAAGTGCAACAGTTCTTGGGGAAAAGTGAAAAAATGAGGTGAAGGCAAATTTCTGTTCTTGTTTCCCCATGAATAAAGTGGACATTATGCTCCCTACTAACTTCAGCAAGCAACACTGAAATTCTCAGGTATCTTCAGATGGAACTTGCCTGTTTTTGAAATTCAACATTTGTACTTTTTCCTTAATTGGACAAATTGTTTTTTAAAACATGGAATTGTCTTGTCAGAAAGATTTCTGATGGTCTCTGCCTTTTTTCTTAGTGCTTTTGCAATGAATAGCTACTTTTTTTTTTTTGCAAAATACAGACTATTTCACTGAAAATTTTGAGGACAAAAATCATTTCTACTTAGCAGCAGCATTAAAGCCCTTGAATTGGGCCACATTCTGCTGCCAATGCAGTTTCAAGCACACTTGGAAAATATTTTGAACAGCAGGGAAGAATAGCGATTACCACCTCACAGTCTCTCAAAGGTGTGAATATTGTGGGTTATTTTCCCTTTGACTGTTTATGGCCTATTTACTGTATAATCACACCAAATCAGGGTTATAACATGCCTTTCTTTTTTTCTTTTTAGTGAAAATAGAATCCAGCATTTTTTTTAAAATTTATTTACTGTAGCTCCCCCTAGAAGCTAAGGCATTTTTAGGCACTAAGCAAGAATGATCTCTTCTCCATGGAATTTGTAACTGAAGGAGAGACAAGGAGAAAGGTTGCTAGGAAAAATATTAGGCAAGTTATTTACACTTTCTATACACTTGCAATAGCTATGCTGTTGTAAATGTGGCCAAAAAAAAGGAATTATAAAGGATACTTAATTGTGGACAGAAGAGAGATTTACCACAGAAATACAGGATTATTTTACAATGTGTAAGCATCATCAGACCAAGCTGTGGACACATGTATAAGCTCAGTTCAGTGAAATAATATTCTTATCACCCTATACATACCAGGCAGTGGCACTGTCTAAGTGGATTAGAAGACAACAGTCATAGAATCATAGAATG
>WAAE01004303.1:0-15426 GCA_013400495.1 Nicator chloris
AAATTGCTCATCTTCCTCACAGAATTTTCAGTTCCACTATCTAAAGGCAGTTGACTTATTTACAGCTTTGACACTGAGGAAGGCAACACTCTGTATTGTTTAGGAAAGTCACGAGCTTCCAGGGACTGTAGGGTTGCAGTGGAGGTGGAGACATCTTTCTCCTGTTCTCTCCTACTGCAGCATTTGACATAAAGCATGTGAGACTTTTTGGTCTTTGTGCTAAACATCCTCATTATTTTAATAGACATGGAAGCCATTTAATGATCTGCTTGCAGTGCCTGAGGAGACATTTAAGAACAGACATTTCTGTGAAATTCTCTGAATTCAACATCTGCTCTACAGCTGCCTGTGACTGCAGCAGAACACATTCAACAACCCACGTGTTCCCTGGCTATCCTGTGGTTTCAGTCATTTCTTTCCTGCTGCAAGGTAGCAAGGTACAAAAAATGTAGACCTAAGATAGCAAAGAAACAAGATGCACAAAGGGCACATTGAAGAATTTCTTCATAGCCCAAGGTTCTTTATTATCACAGGAAGTTTCACAAAATCAGAAATTAATTGCTTAGCAATGGCAGTCACTGACAGAACAGATGTTAATGTTCATTACCATATTAAAAAACTGGCTGGACAGTTAAACAAGCCTGAAGCCATATGAACATTACCCCACAAAAGTAATTTTAATTCAGCTAAAATGTTCTTTAGTACTTGTGTTGCATCTTTGGATTGCTGACAGCTGTGTCCGGCCTCCAGCCCATCTAATCAATACACCTTTTCCTGACAATGTATAGATGAGTTGGCTATTTATCCCAAGATTCCTTGGAAAATTACAAAAGCAAAGCACTGTTGGAAATATTTAACTTTGCAAGAGGCTGAAGGACATCAAACTGCTTTGCAAATTATTCTATTCAAGTTTCTAGAGCTACAACTCTGGTTTTTGAATAACCTTGAATAGCACATTGAATTTGTTTCTTCATCCAACAGCTTCTCTGTACTGCTTATGTTGCACACTTCCCACAAAAGCCACCCACCCACCTTCTTTCATGCTGCCCTATACACACCATGTGTTCTAGCTGGGGGTGAAAATAGAACCTTTTCATGCCACCAAACTGACCAAGGACACGTACAAAAAAGCAAAGACAAGTGCAATCTAAACAGGCTGCCAATCCAAACCACTGATGCTCTGGCCCCATGGTTTCTCCAGCTGCTGGAAAAATCAGACACAGCCTCAGCTGGAAACACAAGAACAGAGGTGTACAATTGTAAGAGAATACCACATTTTTCTGCGACTCTATAGTCATAAATTAAACTAACTTTTTTCACCTCCCTCCTTAGCTTTTTGGGGGGGATTTTTTGGGGGAGAGGGTTGGGGTAGGTTTTTTGTTTCTGTACCACCTATATTGTGCTCTCTTCACTTTGAGGGGTTCAATGTTTATCTTTCCTTCCTCTCTTATACGCTGATTCTTCTCATGCTGTTCAATATCAACAGCAATGACTTGAAAAAACAAGTGGCTAACTATTAACTTCAAGTTATATCATCTCAGTAAAAAATTTTGTGCCAGACCAGATAACAGAAGTGGTGATTATCGAGCACTTGGGAAGCAGCACCATGGGACAAGTCACCTCAGTCTTGGTCCCAGCTGACAAAAGGCTCCTTTGCAACTGCCATGAACAAGTCATCATGACAAACTTTAGAAGGTTTTGAGACTTAGCAGTGAATTCAATCCAGTTATTCAATTCCTACATAAAACATGGCAACAATCATAAGAATTTTAACCCATCCATCTTCTTACAGCCAAGCACAGACTGGAGGCCCCTCTGTACGTAAAGTGAAAAGATTAGCTTTATATTAGATTTATACAAAACTTATGAAAATGTTTTCCTCCCCCTTGTACCAAGGGAATTTATATAATAACTTGGACATTCCAAACTCACCAGACACTTCGACCACATGCTGCTTCCTGCAAGCTCTGCTGGTTGGGGCAAAACATGTTCTTTCCCTTCCAGCCAAGTTAATGATGCATTTGGATCCTTGGCTGAGCAAAGAGCTGACATAGTGTCAACACAAAGACGCCAATTAGCACATTTTACCATGACAGCCACTACATCTTCCAAAGAACCTAGGGATGTTTTAACATCTTTTCTGGGAACTGAGTTGTTAGCAAACCCCATGGGTTCATGTTCCTCTCAAGAAAAGCTAAACATTCTTTGACACCAGAGATGCAAAACGGTGGAATCAGAAATGGGTCACAAAGCTATTTTAACACTGAGGTGGAACAAAAATTAGAAATGAGCAAAGAGGACATTAAGTCCTTGTCAGAAATTAACTCATTAATGAAGAAACACAGTTTGCTGCTGTCATTTTGCTTTTTGAAGGATTTGCAACATTATTGATGCAACCTACTTGTGCCTGACTGACACCTATGCATGATTTGCACCTTTATGAGGAGGGAGAATAGCAACAATCCAGTAAAAAGCAGAACCACCTGTTACTCTTTCCAACAGACGTTCCACCAGGGACATTGCAAAGGATGGTCTTAAAGTAGACTGTCACAAATCATTTGAGAAACTTGTTTTCTAGTTCACCAAGGTTTATAAACCCCTAGGTCTACCACGGAAGACAGTATCTGAGAAAAGACAGGTATCACTTACATCTCCATGATAAAGGTATAGCATGAATGGCTGTATGGCTTAAGAGAAAATAAAATAGAAATTTTCCTGCAGAGTTTTTCTTAAAATCGTTCAAAACATTCTGGCTTGTGGCATCCAAGCCAATATAAACTGAAAGGCAAGCAGCTCCTGTCTGCTTTGAACCTGAGGCAGTTCCACCAGGAGCTCCTGTGCTCCGCCACAGACGTGCAGAACCTCTGTCCAGCTCAGGGGATTCCTGCAGTCTTGTGCTTTCCTTGGAGTAGTGCAAAAATTCATTCTGACACTTCAAGCATACAACAAAGGGAAAGTACAAGGATGAGAAGATACTATCATCTAATCAACCAGCAAATGAACTTTTCCATACTGCCTTCTGTAAATTGATCTTCCAGTGTTCGGTAGGATGTAGAGAAACATCTCAAGCATATCACAGGCAGTAAGAAGCAGCAGCTATTGTTAAGCGTCTATTAAATTCCATATGTTTTCCCATAAGGGTTATACTGTACTGGGCTGAGTGGCTTAAATTTAATTTCATCAGTCAGCCTTAGGCCAGGGAAGCGCAAGTGATCTATTATGTGTCTTGAAGTCATTATAAGAACTGTTACCAATTTTTGAGGCAGTTTTATTTAATGGCATCCATCACAGCCCTGCATCCCCTCATCCATCCTGCCTCAGCAAAGCCCTCTCTAAGGCAGGATAACCAAGCCTTCAGACTCCAAAGGGCACTGGGAACATGTGCCCTGCAGCAGCACCTCAAAGGTCAAGGTTTAAAATCAGGTTTTGCTGTTTCACTTCATGTGAGCAATTCTGGGCTAATAGCTGTCCCATCTCTTATCCACTCTGAGTGGTAAGCCATACTGTGAAAGCCCTGCAAGGCACACCTAACAATGGTTTCATTTTTTATGACTAACACGTTCAGGCATTCTCCTTGAGCCAGCACAAGAATACTATTTATGTTACAGTTAGGAAGTAGACAGATGCTGCATTTTGATTGGTTTCACATATTGTATTTCTAGGATTCAGAATTTGCACTCAGCCAATCGGCTGAATACCCCTGAGACTCGTTACTAAATACAGAGCAATCTAGACAAGTGTTACTGTTCTAATCATTTGTACTCCTCAAAGGCATCAGCCATGCAACCGCAGAGCAACAGCTTCAAGGTAGATGTAAAAGACTTTTCATGCTTATCAATTTGCATATTGGAAACAGCAATACTCTTCCTTACAGTTAACAAATGAGATGCTCAATTTGCTGCTGATGTTTTTACAGGTTGGCATTTGCAATTCACTACATTCAAATCAAAATGTAGAGAATGGCCTTACGACGTTTAGCAGAGAGGTTTCCAGGACTATATATATCAGCAGTAATATCTTTCCACCCTAAATAACCGCTGTCACTTGCAACAGTAGACTCAATTCTGACTTCATCCAGATGCGTGGGAGTTTATGCATGGGCTCCTGATTATGCCTAGATGTTTCACTTCAAGCACAGAATGTGTGCACCTCCATATCATCAGATAGTGGCAGTCCTTGAAATTATCTTGTCTCCTTCGATTTTTCTTAGGCTTTCCAAAGATTACTCTCCCTCTCAGAAATTATTACACCCAAGAAAATTATAATCATTAAATACAATGAGGCAATGCTAATATCAAGGACAAGGAAAGAAAAGGGGTTGAGCTTTTATCCTTTTCATTCAGGAAAGCTGAATCAAAAATTTTTATTGTAATCCTGGAACAGGAAAAGAGCAGTCTCAAGTTTTCAATTCTATACATCTCCAAAGCACTATTTTTTCCACAGACTCCTTAAGCTTATCTTTAAGATTTCAAATTTTTTCACTGAATAAAAATTTATCCGTGTCCTCCAAAAAACATGATTCCTGGGCTAAACAAGTACCTATGTAATACCCACTCAATGCATTCAAACATCCAGTGAGATAGTTCATACTTCTCCACTTTACCATTTGCATTTAAATAGCCTAGTGTTTTGCTGGGAAGAAAATTTTGTTTAAAAGGCTATAACCTGTATTAGTTATACTTTTGTGAACAGAAAATTAGAATTACCAAAATAATTATACAAAAGCTCTTGAGAAGCCAAGAGACACCAACAACAAAGGCCAAATCTGAGCTAATGCAAACTTCTTTGACTCCCTAAGATCTGTTCTGTATTATCTGCAACTTTGGAAGTGATGTTATTCCTCTGTAAGTCCAGTAGATGTATTAAACTGATAACACATGTCTATATATCTTAGTGAAAAGTAATAAACCCTGCTGTGAAACACTATTTCAGAAGTATCTTGGAGGAAAGATAACTTCTTCCACAAAATCATTTTTCATTTCCACAGCATTGTCTTCTCCTTCAAACAGGATATAACATGATTCCACAGACAGCTTCAAAAATGAGTGTTTATCCAAGCCCACTTTTTACACAAAAGCTGCCTACCTCAAGAAATTAATAAAAACAGAAATGCATTATATTCCCCAGAAAGTGAAAGACAGCACTGACATCACCAGAGCTGAACTATTTCAAGTTATTTTCAAGACAGAAGAATTACCTCCCATGGGTTAAGAGTCTAGCTGAGAAATAGTATTTTTACAAATAGCCACTTTTATTCTCACTCTTCCCTTAGAAAAGTAAGTAATTTGAAATGCTAACCGCATCATAAGACCTTAGGAATGGTGATTTCCCACTTTTTCCCGTAGCAGTTGTCTTTCCACTGTTGCTCAAACACAACTTTCTTACTATATTTTCTCTACCTTCTCTAGGAATACTTAGAAAAAGCTTTATACGTGGGTTGTAATGGTGCAAAGACAAAGGCAGCAGCTTCCACAATGCAGGGAACTCTTCAGTGCAGATGAGACCCTCCAGCCCTCTTCATGCTATCAGCATCACTGACATCCACAAGGACAACGGCTTACTGTACTTTTACAACTTCCTTTTCATTTAATTTCCCACTCAAGATGTTTTTGAAGTATTAACGCTACTGTAATGAGATAATATATTACTATAATCCCATTGAAACAGAACAGCTCAGACATTATTGCTGTCAGCAGTATAATTGCAGACAGTTATGTCTGCAACTTCTGATTTTCTTCTTAAATATGTTGTCACAGAGACATTACCAGCCTCTCTAATTGGGCCAGCAGCACGTTTATCCTCAGAGCCATCAGAGATTGGCTCTGTCAGACATGGTGGAGGCTTCCAGTAGCACCTCACAGAAGCTACCCCTTAAACGCCCCCCACTACCAAAAAACCAGGCCATGCCAAGTTAACACAGTAATTTAGCAAAATATTCAAAACCAATCATGACCATGGTTGAGTATGTCAAATGGGTAAAACATACCCCACTTAAAAAGCACAGCGGTGTGTGGTGATGACAAAAAAGGAAATCTCCAATAAGCTTACAGGTAAAATACTCCACTGAAAAGCCTGTTTACCAACTGAACAGCCTCTGCTAGAAATACATGACGGTCATAACACTCAGAATGGACAGACTTACACTGAAAAGGAGAAAAAAAGTGCACTGCTCATTCAAATCTGCTTGAAAAATACACAACACAACATCCAGCTGTTTAAATTCAGCACCATATCCCTTTTGCTGCCTGATGCAATACCTTATGCAAAAACAGCACAGGGATACAATGAACAGCCCCTCAGGCAAGGCAGGTGTATGGAATAAAATACTACAAAAAAGCACATGCCACTTATTCAGGCTACTGGGACTGCAAAGGAGAATGGCCTGTGACATCAGCCTTGATGCCTGCAACACACCAGAGGCAGGATTATTTGAACAAGCACCTTTTCCTCTCAGAGAAAATAACAGTCAATAAGCTTTGGGGGATGGGGGAAGTTTGAGAGAAAAAGAGCAAATCCCTGAGGAAAATGGAGAAAGACCTTTGTGCCTGTTCCCTTTCTCATTAAAAAAAAAAATTTAAAAAACACCACCAAACAACACACACCCCCTAAAATACACTCCAATTCTTGTTATTTGAAAAACCTAAGCTATATTTTGTGGTAATGAGGACAGCTCACCTCCATTACAGGCAGTCAAAACTTAGAACTTGCTGAACCAGTGTGGTCCATCACACACGAGGTTATTGTCTTCAGGAGTGTTTAGTGTCCAGACACACTGAGACTGGCAGAGGAGGGGAAGCTCAGTTAACCCCAAGACAGTTCGTGTCTAGGAGAACTCCAACCCACACTCCTGGGAAAGCCAAAAACAGGAGACAGCCCCATCCAGACCGTTGCCACTCCTTCCCATCCAAGATGTAGTGATGAAAAGCGAGGAGGGTGTGGTGAAGCTGTTCAGGTCGGGGTTAGGAAAGCAGCTGGAAGAGAAGCCTCTTGTGAGGGAGTGGTTCAGGGCTGTAGCTGATCATTAGCAGACACACCCCAAATAGCTAACAAGCTCCCATTTGTTATTAAATCTGTTAGCCCAGCACACATAGCACCAAGAAGAAACAGTGGATACATAGCTTTGCGAAGCAGATACGGCTTCAGACTTCCAGGGTTAAAATTTGAAATCAAAAATTTGAGAACAGCCAAATGTGTTCAGATCAAATATTCCACCTTCCTGTGTCTTAAGAGGCATCATAAGCAGAGGTCACAGGGAAGCTAGAACAGGATAAAATTGAATAATGCCTCCCTCAAGTCTCTCTTAACCTTTCACATCCTGGTCCAGGTATTTAGTAATACTCTGGTTTTTTGTGTCATCACCAGTGAACATGACTGCCTGGTCGAGACCTGAGGGATTCATAAGACTTTGGTCATACCTAATGGCTATCACCAACAGGACCTTCAGGTACTCTTATTCAAGAGCAAATCAGAGTCAAAAAAAGTCACAGTGCTTTGTCATGGACAGCCAGAAGTAAAAGAATCTTCCCTCTGTTTTATTTGCTCAGATGCAGGATTGCCTATCTGAGGAGGTACAGGACATCCAGGTCACTCACCTCTTCTAACACAATCCAGATCAGCCCAATGAGATTAAGGGACAAGGAATGCAAAACTCATTTACAGAGCCCTGCAAGCAGCAGCCAATGGTGACAGCCTGTGTCCCTGAGCAGGGCACACCAGTGCTCTGAGCTGCTGACTATCACCAGAGTTAGAACAGCTGGACCAAGAAGAGACCTCACTGGATACTCGCTCTTTTCTGTTGAGTCATTTCAGCAGTTTACAAGGTACAATTGAGGAGAGAAGGCAGTTTAGCTATAATGCTAATTTGGCAGAGAACACAAGATGCTTTATCCTCACCAAAGGCAGCAAATGCTTGCTTTCTTCAGTTTAATTGATAGGAGGTTCTACACACTGCAGATATTAACGATTTTCATAGACTTGGCTTAGCATCTAGAACAAAGAGACATCTGAAAGTAGACGGCTATTATTTGTGAAACAAAATTGCATCCTGTATTTATAAACACTGTGCTATGTCCATACATCAATGAGTTCAGCAATAAGCAACCTTAGGTTCAAGTTTCTGCAACTTTGTTTCATTTACTTCTGTTCACAATGTTCTCATAAAAATATAAGCCCTAATTTTATCCTAAAATTTAGGAATGAGGCCTGAAATAATATTTGCTTTTGTTGCCTAACCTATACAATTGTCCTCCCCTGCAACAACTGTCACCAGAGATTTTGATGTCCTGTACCACTGCAAATATAGCAGGAGAAAACTCCCCTCCCACACAGTTTTCACTTTTCCAATAAACTAAGCATGAAAGGCAAGCCGTGTACCAAGTAGAGTTTTTCACCTGCAGCAGCCTCCCACTGCCTGATCCAGAAAATTTCACATCCTAACCATAAACCTCCCACCTACAGTAGAGCAAGATATGTAGGAAATTAGTCAGGACCATTTCTCAGGCTTAAGAACTCAAAGATGAACTCACACATAGAGAAGAAATGTAGAAAACTGCAGTTAGCTTACAGAAACATCACTAAATTCTGTATGGCAAAACATTTGGTTAAGAGCAAAAGAAACTACTAAGGATCAAAATTTGTTCTCATAAAATGTGAGACAGACTACTTACTTTATAATTACTGTATAGCTACAAAACAGTAGTCCTGTCACAGGTACAGTACCACTAAACACAAGAAAAAAAAATCTGTAATGGCCAGCTTAGTCATCATAAACTGAAGCAGGGGAAATTCAGATTATAGGCTGGAGCAAAAGAAGGCCCACTGAACACGGTGACAATTTAACAAAAAATAACACCAGGAGACAAACTCTGTAAATGGTCAGAGCACAAGGAGATTACTGCAAAGGCTGATCCAAGAACTGTGTCACTAAGTCCATCATGAGATAGGGAGAGAGCAGATGGATCAACAGAAGATGTTCAATCAGATGGTCTCAAGTAATTATATAATCCATGGTTTAAAACATAGCAGAAGTGATAGAGATCATCTTGCTTCTATTCCCATCTGTCCCTGGCTCACACACAAAGCTTCAGAGCCTCTTTCCAAAGGGAAGTGCTGCTGTTCCCAGGCATACAGAATGCACAAAGTAATAAACCTGCATGGCTTGAGCTCACCTCCACAAAAGACTTTGAAATATGTCAGAATTCTTGAAATAGAAACTTTACAGATACTGCCCCAAAAATTTGGGTTCTAACACCATTCCAGCCAAGGCAAATGTAGATTTCAGGCGCAACTGGAGGTCAATGTAACTCTTACTAGCACACTCTGAATGGACAGAGCAAATAAATCACTAGAAGTGTTTGTTACCAGCCATTTCTTTAAAAAAAAAAAAAAGAAAAATCATGGCTACAGTGGTTCTCCTGTAGTTTTAGTGGTCATTTTGTGTTCTACTCACATATCTTCTATTGCATTGGACACAGCCAATTGTACTCTCACTACTAACCCAGATAACCTGGACTACCTACACTACTAACCATCTGAAACTAACACCCATAAGCACAGCAAGGGCTCTGACATACACAAGAGAGTTTGCTTCCTGCCAGCCACAGACCACATAACCTGTTTCTCAGCTTGCCCTCAACATGCAGCCTCCCTTCCATAGACTTCAACTGTTGGCATTCAGTGCAGAACATAAAAGGGTACAGTCCTCTGCTCTAAGGAGAAAATTGCTGGAAGGGAGATGAAAAGGAAAGAGACCAGAAAAGAAGCATCAGGATGACTGTCCTGTAAAGCTGCCTGCATCAGCTGGACTGGACAGAGAGCAGTCAGCTTTATCCAAAATATTTGCATGTGGACAGGGTGCATAAGAGAATGATCACCCACAGGAAGACAGTTACCGTTTTTCTTACGTCTTCAAAGTCCCAGATCAGTAGGAATGCAGCCCATAGCCAATTCCCATGCAAATGGGATACTTGAGGAGGGTGTTGATGAACAGGAACTCTGTTTTGAGGGAGGCTGTCAGCTTTAAAGACTGGCCTTCTTTATTGCACAATGAATTGACAGTATTCCTAAATAAAGAAAAAGTTATAAACATGCAAAGCTTTACTCAATCTCATTTGTGGTGTTGCTTGTGACAACTCTCTTTTTTGCTGATCTAGAATGCATTTTAAAGTGTGATGTGTTCTTTTGTTGATGCATCCAACAATACATCCAATACAGGTTTCCTTAATTCTTAAATAACTTGTGGTTTTTATTCCCATCTCCTGCATTCAGAATTGCCTTTCCCTGCAGCAGTTACTGTGGCCAGGCTATTTGCAATAGTACATGATCCCTTCCTCCAGCTTTACTGTCCTACTTCCTTGCAGACTGAGCTGCCTGACCTGCGACTGAGCCTTCCACCATGATCAGCTTCATCTGGGATCCTGCCGCCTCGCTGTCTAATGAGCTTAGAGAAGCCCAGAACATCTTGTCATGGTTTCAGTTTAACAGACTATTTTTCCTTAACTGAGATGGGCAGGAGGTATTACCTCCCATAGCTGCCCTTCCAGTGCCAAGGCTGAGCTGCTGAATTCAAAAGCAAGGTGGGGGTGGATCACCTCTCTTCCCATTTCTACTGTTCTGTTTGACATTTTGGAGTTCAGAGGGCTCTATATGCCAGAAAAAGAAATAATTTCTCATATGGCCAGCAGAAGGTTCCTAACGAGAACAACAAACTAGCAGTAGTAATAGATTGGAAGCAGTAAACTGCTGATCTGCAGCAATGCTCTGCCCCCAAGGGACAATTTTTATAAATACAGTATTGTTGATATCCAAAAGTTTCCCCTCAAATCCAGACTCTCGCCTCTTTATCAGTGGCAGGTACTACTGTCAGTGTAAATGAACCATCACAATAATCCAAGGGGGCAAGGAGCAGACTGGAATTGTAAACAGCTTGAACAGCAGTTCCAAAACAGCCCTTATGTAATCTGCAAGTTTCCTATTCACCTTCATAAAATTCTGATTTTATACAGCATTAGTGTAAAGTCAGTTAAACACAAGAAAGATTTTATAGGTTTCCAGAGAGCTGATATCATTTAGAAACAGTGTACTCCATTTATGCATTACATCTGAAAAAAAACAGAGATACAAATCAAAAAGAAACACAGTGAGTGTTTTACAGGTTCATAAATTTAAGGGTATGGATATGCAGGGACCAAGATTTTAATCCTTAAGCACCATAATTTATGGACACAAAAAGATTCATTTTAAGTTTTCAGTATTTAGAATGTGAGCAAAATATGCTGCAGCAGAAAACATATATATCATGTACTAAAATAGCACTAACTGAAAATATTTTATTATCCTTGCTTCATTGCACAAGTTCAAAGGCAGTGGCCTGAGCATGTAACAGCACACATTAATAAGAGATGCTGTGAGAACAGACACACAGCACATGTGCAGTCCCTAACTAGTTTAGATGATTATTCCATAAATTTCTCTTTTCTCTTCCCCCTTTTGTTCTCCATCAAGAAGGAGCAGGAAGGACGAATGCACAACACAGGGTACCAATTCCCAGCTCGTGAAATGCAATGTTACCTTCTTCATGCCTGTACATTCCTCTGCTGCCTATCAACACAAGTGCTGCTCAAATGTGTAACAGTAGAAGTTTAATCAGCACTCATCTGCAGCCAGGAAACATGCAAGTACACAGAGCAGGAAAGATAATGTGCTCCCAAAAACAAATTTTGAAAAACATAAAACCTGGACATAATTTTACTTTTTTTAACCCGAACTTTATCACTGCTCCCCAGCTGCATCTGTCCTGCAGTAAAGCACCTGTATGTGACAGCAGCAGAAAGCTATGTCAGCCACGCTTCAGTGGGGCAGAAAAGTACCTTCTGTTTAAAGAAGCGGGACTTGAGTCATCCCAACAGGCAAGATTTAACACTAAATTGCCCACCAGCTTCCAGGGTGACACACGTGACACTATCTGTGGAAATGTTGTCAATTAGGGCTGAAACTCAAGTACCAAAAGTACTCAGAGGTACTTGAGATATGGTATATCAGGATTGCACACACATGTACATGCGCACTCGTACACACAGAAAGAAGGCACCACCGGTGGTTTAGAGGAGAGCCACACTATGGCCAGAACACAGACCCTCAGTTAAAGAGAGCTAACACATGAAGAAATTTCTCAGTGCATCAAGTGGATGCGTAGATGCTCTGCTGACTTTGGTTTAAACCCTAACCCAGTTTCAAGCCTGAAGGCAATGAGAACACGGAAGACATATTCAAGGCCTCACCACGCACCAGAGCGAGGAATCAGCTCTGTGAATCCCTCACCTTGGCCTTTGCCCCAGTCCCATTTCACTCATCACAAGTACCAATACTGCCTCATAAGCTTACTTTGAGAGAGGTCAAGAAGCAATAATGTGTAATCACAGAACCAACTGATCAGAAGCCATCCGTATTCAGCACGGCACCACTTGGAGTCAGCAACACCTAGGCATAGCTCCAGGCTTTCTGGGTCTGAACTGAACTTCACCAAAACATACAGAAATCTTTTTCCTACAGATAAACAAGATGAGGCACAGGGTGTTCTCACAAGAGGACCTAATATCTATTTTGTAAACAAGAAAAGTGAGACGCAGATGGGTTCATGTTCATCTCTCACCTCAATGGTATCTCAAGTAGCACTTTCAACCGTGACTCCCAGCTGCTTGACGTGGTCTTGCAGTGCAGTAAAGTACAAGTGCAAAGCCAGTTTCAAGTAAAGGAAAACACAGGGCATTAGCTCTGGACCAATTAGCAAAGGCTCACTAGCTCTGTAATAATCAGGGATGTGCCACAACTGGCAATCCTCCATCTAAACAGAAGAATGTAGATATGATCTGGATAGTTCCAGCTACCCATCCTTCTATCTTTGTCACACGTTACTACCAATTTTGTTCAGTTTTAAGATGTCATTCACATTTTCTTTATTATCACTTTCACTGTAATGCCTAATTAACAGCACTTGGACAATCATAGTAGGTTTTCCAGACGAAAGATTTCCATCAGGAGATCCCAAGCTTCAAATTGCTGTCTGCATAATTCCCTGTTTAGAGGTGGAGAAACAGATCCAGAAGAATAAAGTGACTCATGAACCTTCCAGAAAACTAGCAGCAGGACTAGATACAGAAACCTGCTATTCCCGGTGCCCCTGTACTGTGCTCTCAGGCTGTTCTCCCAGTAAAGCTGCAGCTTGCTTTCTCTTCTTACAAATTAGACTGTCTCCAGGATGCAATAAAGAGTTTTCTCTGAATTCAAGCCTGTTCAAGTCACCACTGTTGCATGTTTTAGCCTGGGCCTCCATTAAGTTGGAAAAAGCAATTCACATAACGATTTTAAGAGCTATCTTAGGACTGAAAAAAAAGAAGCAATATGGAGAAAACGCTAAAAATAAAACACAGTTGGGATCTTAAGAGAAAGAATGCACACAGAAATTAGTTTAAGGTGGAAAAAACATACCTATATATCAAAAATATCAATGCGTGCAATCATGCATACAGTTTATTTCAGCATTTGCCCTATGAAGTTTGTAGTGCAGGGTGTAGTTGGGCTGTAGATGGTATCTGTAGCTTGACAGGAGATGTCTGGAGCTGTTAAGTTATCCTGCAGCACTCTGACTTTTGTCCTGACCATGTTTCAGATGCAGGTGGATGACACCCATGGCAGAGCACCCCATACCGCTGGAGGGGGCTCCCCCGAGAAGGTCGGTCACCCTTTTCCTTTTACAGGGGAAGCATGAAGGGTGACTGTGTTACAGCTTTGTTCTTTGTCTTTGTTTTTAGGAAGTGAAGCCGGTTATTAGCAGTCGACGTGAGTGGCCAAGGTGAGCAGTGCCCAGTGGACAGAAGCAGTTGTCGTTGCTCAGGTCTCAGTTTCTGGTGCGACTCTAAGCATCCATTCTGGTTTGTGTGTTTTAGGCAGTCTGCTCATGCTGTGCCGAGAGCCCCTCAGCGACCGGCTGACGGACCCGGTTCGCCGCACCCGTGAGAACTCGGCAAGTAGTACGGAAGAGAGATTTTAGCCAAATCCAAATCTCCAAAAAAGGAGAAAGCCACTAGGAAGTGAAGCCACTGGAAGGCCCTATCCCATTCCAACTTTCTCACTTTTCTCTCTGACTCCTGGATAATTGCTTGACCATAACCAGAGACTGTCTGTTTGATTTCCTGCCATGTACAATAGATGACTTCTTTTATCTGGAATGTGTTCCTGCTGTCATCCTCCTCCTGCACCATAGATTTGTAAATAAAGTTCCTGACTTTTGCCAAGTTGAATTTTGTTGTTCCAGACATTGTGGCTCTTTTGTTCCACTGAAACTTCCCAACTCTGCTGAGAGTTTCAGATGTCAAGTACAAGTAAGATCGGAGTGTCTTTGGATTGTTACTCCTACAAAATAGAGATAATTCTTGGAGAGGAGTAACTTGATGTGTTTAGTTCCCACCTCCCTTTAGAATCAGAGCAGAGGAAGCAGGTTTTAAATCATCATTCCATGAACTTCCACCAAATTCCTGACTGTTCCAAAAGTTTTTAATGTTAGAAATTCCTGAGCTTGTTTTCCAGGCAGGCTGGGGTTTAGATGCTATTCCTTCCTTTTCTTTAGTATTTTTCCTCTCTCTGATTTTAGTAAGGGAATATTTATTGGAAATGCTGATTTTCCATCCTAATTGGAATTTTGGTACTGCTTAGGGCACGTTTCCAAGGAGATTTACCAAATTAATGTTGGTAAATCAGGAATTGTTCAGCCCCATATCCACAGAATTCTGTCAATTCCCAGGAAAACTTGCTAAGTGTTTAATTGCCATAATTAATCTCTCTGTAAAATTACACTGGCTGCATTTTTAATTCCATAAATCCCATTAAAACGTCAATCCTGGCCTAATTGTTTTTCTTGGACACAATGGGCTGGTTCTTTTCTGCCTTGGCACATTTGGATGTTTATCCGAAGTGAGTTTCCTGTTAAAACAGAATCTGTTTCCAAGGAAAACTGGGAATAGTCAAGAAAATCTTTTATTCTGGGAGGCACTGGGTTTGTTTGCCCTATCCCTGCATAATCTGGAATACTCTTGGAGCTGTGTCAGGCAATGGTGTGAGGTGAGAGCTGCATTTATTTAATGTCGTACTTTATTTATTTTCTTTTTTATTTTTGTCATTTTTGAATTTTTATGCTATTTTATTTTACTTTTGTTTTTTATTTGGTTTTATTTTTTCATGTTATTTTATTTTTTCTTTTGTATTTTTCAAATGTTTTTATTTTTATAGTTTTATTTTAAATTTTTAATTTTTTCTTTGTTTTTACTTTCTTAAAATTACTTTTAATTTTTGTTTGTTTGTTAAATTTTCGTATTGTTTCTTTAATTTCTATTTAAATTTTTTATGGGTTTTTTTTTGATTTTTTGATTTTAA
>WAAE01004304.1:0-35009 GCA_013400495.1 Nicator chloris
ACTCCTACCTGCATAAAAACCCGGTATTCAGACCACCAAGGGGCTGGTTTTTTCCCGGGACTCCCAGAGGAAGACTGGACCCATTTTACCACCACTGGACCCTTCTACAGGATAATTTTCTACTCCAACAGAGCCACATCTGTTACTCCAGGAGGACTCATTTTGGACTGCTTCCACCACCCTGACCAAACACAGTGTCGGGTCGTATTCTGACTCTGTCAGTGTTGCTAGCATTATTTTGTTGTTGTTTGCTTGTTTCTTTTTTTTTCTTTTTCTTGTACTATTGCCTTTGTATTTTGTAATATTCCTAGTAGAGGACTGGTATTCCTATATTTTTGCCTGAAAGCCCCTAATTTCAAAATTGTAGTAATTCGGAGGGAGGGAGGGGGTTTACATTCTCCATTCCAAGGGTGGCTCTGGTTTCTCCTGGCAGATATCTGCCTTTCAAACCAACACAATGGGACTGCTCAGAAATGCCCTATGTAAACCTAGTCAGAAGCTGATAAACAAAGCAAAGAATCCCATTTCTCACTGAAGCAAAACCTCAAGTACTTAGGTGAAGGTAACAACTAAAAACACTGGTCTTGTGTCTCTTGATGCCAGCACAGTAAAAAGCCAAATGCCTCCCCTAGCTACCTAAAATGCCAACAAAAGGGAATCTGGGGTCCTAGCAACAGGTTGGGGGCCATGATTTCAGGGTGTGAGAGAAGCTTAATAGTTTGATTGGCAAAAGTCATTGAAACAAGGGAAGAAATTCTACCAGGTAGCCTGGACCTTTATTATGCTACTTCCAACATATATCACTATACCCCTTAGATTTAAAAATAAACCCTCTGGGCTTTCCTTAATGAGCCAGACATGTGGGAGGAGGACAAAGTGTCAGCAGCTCTACTGTTTAGTATCTTCAATTCCTGGAGGTACTCACTTCCAAATGCAAACACTGCTAGTAGGTATCTGCTAGAGTGTCAGATGACTACCAAAGCAAAGCCATGGAGTGTCTACAGCCTCTGCGTGTATTTACTGATGTTGTCATGGGAACATGACATTTACATGTATTTACTGATGCTGTCATGGGAAGCAGATATACAAGGGAGTAGGTTTTTTTTTTCATGGGTTTTCCATTGGGATTCACTGTTCACAGTTGCTACCCTAAGATGCCTATTTCCTTACCTTAGGAGAAAGAAAGAATCCATATGGATTTCCAGATCTTTGACAACCCATAGGCCATGACAACTGTTGGGCCATTGCTCTGTGTATAACTGGAGATTACAGTTACTCCTCTAAGCAGTTACTAGGATTCCAATTATTCCTTCCAGTTTGTCACTAGGTGCTGCTTAGTTCCAAACTGTAGATAATGTCTTTAAGGTCTGTGCCCTGAAGTCATTTCCAGCCTCTTGATCACCCTTAAAACTGTTTCACTTAACTTCAACCTCCCAAGAAAAGCATGCCTGAAAACAGTCTCTTTTTTGATTTTCCTTGCTTTTCCTTAGCATCACAGCTCTATCCATCTTCTGACTGTGTGATTTTTTAGGGTACTTGTTACATAAAAGTGCACTCAATCAAGTTTGAATTCGTAGAATAGCACCTAATTCACCCAGATTTCAAAACTGACCTGTGCCAAATGAGAGTCAGAAACTGGCATGTCACTAAAAGATAGCTGGATTACTCAGTCAGTTCTTCTGCTTGTCACCTGCAGTTCCCACTTTCTCTGTCAAAGCTTGCCTGCAGTCTGGAGAGGTCTCCGGGCAGCTCTCTTATTCACCAGCAGCTGTCAGTCGTGAGCTGCCCTGCCACAGTCCTGCACCAACCACTCTGCATCACCATGACTTACTACAGACACTTCAAGGCACTACATCAACAAGTTCCTAAGAATAATAATTGAAAAATAATTAACAAACAAAAGTTTCTGTTGAAACAGGATGACAAGTACCTACCCACCTTTATTTGGAGAAGAGCTGACTCCAAAGAAGCTGCCTATTGTGTCAGGATATGTCTAAGAGGAGACCCTGCTAAGGAGGGCACATCTAGATGTCTTCAGGGAGGGTCTGTAGGCAGCCAGAGCAGGGCAGGAGTCACAGTACAACCCTTTCCCTGGGATGTTGTCAAAATTAATCATATGGTAACTCCCTAGGCACATTCTCTGCCCAAAGTCAGTTACAAAAATAACTATGGTAACAATTACAATAACAATTCTTACCTACTTGTATACAAACTTACCTTCAAATTACTTCAAAATGTTTTAGAAGGCACATCCTTCTAGACCAGATCAAACCTTTTAAGCTTGATCCATTCAGCCATCTGATACCCCAACATGATTTACATTTGCTTCCTGAGGCAGTAAAGATTTCATTGTGATTTCACAGCATTTCATACCACACAGAAGTCAAGATCTGTCCTTGATAAGGCCAGAAAACAGAAATCAAACTAAGGAATCTTGCAAACATTTTGGCTGGACTGAAATCTAAGCTCCTAGCAGATGACTGGGTTTCCCAAAAGCAAGGTATGTGTGAAATGTCCAAATTTCAGCTGTTCTACATTTTAGTCTATCAAACAAAAAGGTGCACTTGCAAGTGTCAATGTATGTACTAGTATACACCTTAGGACATTTTTAAAAATGGCTATTAGCCACAAGAGAAAAAGAGGTTAATGAGTACTTTATGAACAGTTAAAGATCATTGGTTAATATACGGTCTCATTAAGATTGCAACATGCAGGACTGATGGTTCATTTATTAACAATCACTGAAGTCACTGTTGGACCATGGAGTTGTTTGTTGGTTGTAAGAGTCAGTGCTAACAAAGCTGATATGCCTGGATTTCATTCCCATATTTTTCAGTTTGCAAGAAAAAAACAAAACAAAACCAACACCAGGCAACTGGACACAAACGGAGGCAATTTTCCATTGGAAACTAAATTCCCCTCCCTGGTTTCCTGGTGTCAGTTTGTAGGAGGCCTTTGGCACTCCAAGGGCAGCCAGGCTTCCAATTGGTGGTGGCTTGCATGTGGGAAGAATCCTCAAACTCGATCGGAATTTTAGCAGGCAGAAGCCCACTCTTGGCAACAGGCAACTGTGCAGGAACGGAGGACCTTTTCCATTGGAAATTAAACTCGCCCACCCGGTTTCCTGGTGTCAGTTTGTAGGAGGTCTTTGGCACTCACGGGGCATCCAGGTTCCCAATTTGTAGCAGTTTGCATCTGGGGGGAATCCTCAAACACAGCTGGAACTTAAGTGGGCAGAAGCCCACTCTTGGCAACAGGCAACTGGGCAGGAACGGAGGCCGTTTTCTGTGGGAAACTAAACTCACCCCCACAAGTTCCTGGTGTCAGTTTGTAGGAGGCCTTTGGCACTCTAAGGGCAGCCAGGTTTCCAGTTGCTGGTGGCTTGCATCTGGGAGAAATCCTCTAACTCAGTCAGAATTTTAGTGGCTAGAAGCCCACTCTTGGCAAGAGGCAACTGGGCAAGAACGGAGGCCCTATTCCATTGGAAACTAAACTCACCCCCCCAGCTTCCTGCCGTCAGTTTTTAGGATGCCTTGGGCACTCAAAGAGCAGCCAGGTTTTCAAATTGTGGCGGCGTGCATCTGGGAGGAATCCTCAAACTCAGTCAGAATTTTAGCTGGCAGAAGCCCACTCTTGGCCACAAGCAACTGGGCAGGAACAAAGGCCCTTCTCCGTTGCAAACTAAAGTAATTCCCCGGCTTCCTGCTGTCAGGTTGTAAGAGGCCTGTGGTACACTAAGAGCAGCCAGGTTTCCAATTTGTGGTGGCTTGCATGTGGGGGAAATCCTCAAACTTGGTTGGAATTTAAGCAGGAAGAAACCCACTCTTGTCTATAGGCAACAGGGCACGAATGGGGGCCAGGTCCATTGGAAACTACACTCACCCCTCTGGATCCCTGGTGTCAGGTTGTAGGAGGCCCTTGGCACTGCAAGGGCAGGCAGGTTTCCAATTGGTGGCGGCTTGCATCTGGGAGAAATCCTCAAATGGTCCAAATTTTAGCTGGCAGAAGCCCACTCACGGACACAGGCAACTGGGCACAAACAGAGGCCCTTTTCCATGGGTAACTGCACTCACCGAGTCAGGTTCCTGATGTCAGTTTGTAGGAGGGGTTTGGCAATCCAAGGGCAGCCAGGATTCCAACTTGTGGCAGATGGCATCTGGGAGAAAACCTGTGCCGTTAAAAATTTTAGCAATCTGAAGGCCACTCTCAGTCACAAGCACCTGGACATCAACACAGGCCCCTTTTCATGGGAAACTAAACTCACTCCCTAGTTTCCTGGTGTCAGTTTGTAGCATGCATTTGGCATTCCAAAGACAGACAATGTTCCAGTTTGTGACAACTGGCATCTGGGAGAAATCTGAAGCCATTCGGAATCCTAGCACACAGAAGCCCACTCTCAGCCACAGGCAAGTGGGCAAGAATGGAGGCTATTTCCATGGGAAAATACACTCATCCCCCCAGGTTCCTGGTGTCAGTTAGTAGAAGGCATTTGGCACTCCAAGGGCAGGCAGGGTTCTAAATTGTGACAGCTTGGTCTGGGAGAAATTTGAAAGTGTTTGGAATTTTAGTAGTCCGAAACCTGCTCTCGTCCACAGGCACAAGGACACAAACAAAGGCCATTTTCCAAGGGAAACAAAACTCACCGACCAAGGTTCCTGATGTCAGTTTCTAGGATGGGTTTGGTCCTCCAAGGGCAGCCAGATTTACAATTTACGGGAGATGGCCTCTGTGAGAAATCCTAAACAGTCTGGAATTTTATCAGTCCGAATCCCAAACTCAGCCAAAAGCACCTAGACACGAATGGAGGACCTTTTCCTTCAGAAAAAAAACTCACCAACCCAGGATCCTGATCTAAGTTTTAAAAAAGCTTTGGCACTTGAAGGGCAGACAATGTTCCCATTTGGAACAGTTTGCATCTGGGAGAAATTTTCAACTGTTCACAATTTTTACAGGCAGAAGAACACTCTCAACCACACAAAGGGGGCACGAAGGGAGGGCATTTTTCATGGGAAAATAAACTCAACCCCTCAGGTTCCTGGTGTCACTTTGTAGCATGCTTTTGGCACTTCAAGGGCAGACATTGTTTCTATTTGGGACAACTTGCATCTGGGAGAAATCTTCAACCATTCCCAATTTTAGCACGCAGAAGCCCACTCTCGAACACACAAAGTGGGCACAAATGGAGGGCATTTGCAATGGAGAAAGAAGCCAACATCATCAGGTTCCAGACGTTGCGCTGTAGCTTGTTTGGAACTTCAAGGGCAGACAATGTTCCAATGTGGCGCACCCCGCAGCTGGCAGAAATCTTCACCCGCTCGCCACTTTACCGGGCAGAAGCCCACTCTCGGCCACATGAAGGGGGCACCAACGGAGGGCATTTTCCTTGGGAAAATAAACTCACCCCCTGAGGTTCCTGGTGTCACTTTGTAGCATGCGTTTGGCACTTTCAAAGCAGACAATGTTCCAATTTGGGACACTTCCATTTGGGAGATATGGTCAAACGTTCGCAATTTTAGCAGGCAGAAGCCCACCCTCGGCCACACGAAGTGGGCAGGAACTGATGTCATTTTCCATGGGAAAAAAACCTCACCCCCTGAGGTTCCTGGTGTCACATTGTAGCATGTGTTTGTTACTTTAAAAGCAGGCAATGTTTCAATTTGGGACACCTTGCATTTGGGAGAAATCTTCAAACGTTCGCAATTTCAGCGGGCACAAGCCCACTCTTAGCCACACAAAGTGGGCACGAACGGGGGGCATTTTCCATGGGAAAATAAATTCACCTCCTCAGGTTAATGGTTTCACTTTGTGGCATGCATTTGGCACTTCAAGGGCAGAATGTTCCAATTTAGGACCACTTGCATTTGGGAGAAATCTTCAAACATTCACAATTTTAGCAGGCAGAAGAACACTCTCGGACACACGAACTGGGCATGAACGGAGGGCATTTTCCATGGGAAAATAAACTCACCCCTCCATGGTCCTGCTGTCACTTTGTAGCATGCGTTTGGCACTTCAAGGGCAGAATGTTCCAATTTAGGACCACTTGCATTTGGGAGAAATCTTCAAACATTCACAATTTTAGCAGGCAGAAGAACACTCTCGGACACACGAACTGGGCATGAACGGCGGGCATTTTCCATGGGAAAATAAACTCACCCCTCCATGGTCCTGATGTCACTTTGTAGCATGCGTTTGGCACTTCAAGGGCAGACAGTGTTGCAATTTGGGACAGCTTGCATCTGAGAGAAATCTTCAACCCTTCGCAATTTTAGCAGGCCGAAAACCCCTCTGCCACAAGCAAGCGGGCGCAAGCGGAGGCCCTTTTCTATAGGAAAATAAACTCACCCCCCCAGGTTCCTGGTGTCTCTTTGTAGCTAGCGTGCGTTTGGTACTTCAAGGGGAGACCATGTTCCACTTTCTCACAGATTGCGTCTGGGAGTAATCCGAAACCATTCGGAATTTTAGCAGGCAGAAACCCTTTCTCAGCCACAGCGAATTCGGCATGAATAGAGGCCCTTTTCCATGGGAAAAAAAACTCTCCCCCCCTGGTTCCTGGTGTCAATTTGTAGGATGTGTTTGGTACTCCATGGGCTGCCTGGTTTCCAATTTCTTCCGGTCTGCATCTGGGAGGAATTGTCAAACTCTTCGAATTTTAGCGGGCCGAAGCCCACTCTCGGCCACAGGCAACTGGGCACCAACGGAGGCTCTGTCCTTTGGAGACTAAGCTCACCTTCCCGGGTTCCTGGTGTCAGTTTTTAAGAGGCCTTTGGCACTCTAAGGGCAGCCAGGTTTCCAATTGGTGGCGGCTTGCATCTGTGACAAATCCTCAAACAAGTTCGGCATTTTAGATAGCAGAAGCCCTCTCTCGGCCACAGGAAACTGGGGAACAAAGGGAGGCCCTTTTGCATTGGAAACTAAACTCAAGGCCCTGGGTTCACGGTGTCAATTTGTAGAAGGCCTTTGGCACTCCAAGGACAGCTGGGTTTTCAATTTGTGGCATCTAGCATCTGGGAGGCATCCTAAAACAAATTTGGAATTTCACCGGGCAGAAGTCCACTCTCGGCCACAGGCAACTGGGCACCAACAGAGGCCCCTTTCCTTTGGAAACGAAAACTCACCCGCCCAGCTTCCTGGTGTCAATTTGTATGTGGACTTTTGCACTCCAAGGACAGCCAGGTTTCTAATTAGCGGTGGCTTGCATCTGGGAGGAATCCTCAAACTCGGTTGGAATCTGAGCTAGCAGAAGCCTACTCTTGGCCTCAGGCAACTCTGCAGGAACGGAGGCCCTTTCCCATTGCAAACTAAACTCACCTCCTGGCTTCCTGGTGTCAGTTTGTAGGAGGCCTTTGGCACTCCAAAGGCAGACAGGTTTCCAACTTGTGGCAGCTTGCATCTGGGAGAAATCTTGAAACTTGTATGGATTTTAAGTGGGCATAGGCCCTCTCTTGGCTACAGGCAACTAGGCACGAACGGAGGCACTTTTCCATTGGAAGCTAAATAGAACCCCTTGGGTTCCTGGTGTTAATTTGTATAAAGCCTTTGGCACTCCAGGGGTAGCCAGGTTTCCAAGTTGTGGTGACTTCCATCTGGGAGGCATCCTAAAACATGTTTGGAATTCAATTGGGCAGAAGGCCAGTCTCAGCCACAGGCAACTGGGCACCAACAGAGGCCCTTTTCCTTGGGAAACTGAACTCGTGTCCCCAGCTTCCTGGTGTCAGTTTTTAGGAGACTTTTGGCACTCTAAGGACAGGCATGTTTCCAATTTGTGGCAGCTTGCATCTGGGAGGAATCCTCAAACTCATTCATAATTTAAGCGGGCAGAAGCCCACTCTCGGCCACAGGCAACTGGGCACTAAGGGAGGCCCTTTTCCTTTGGAAACTGAAGTAATCCCCGCCGGTTCCTGGTGTCAGTTTGCAGGAAGTCTTTAGTACTCTGAGGTCAGCAGGTTTCCAGTTGGTGGTGGCTTGCATCTGGGAGGAATCCTGAAACTCAGTCGGAATTTTAGCTGGTAGACGCCCACTCTCGGCCACAGGCAACTGGGCACCAACGCAGTCCCTTTTCCATTGGAAACTAAACTCGCCCCCCTCCCGGGTTCCTGGCGTCAGTTTGTAGGAGGGCTTTGGCACTCCAAGGGCAGACAATGTTCCAGTTTGTGGCAGCTTTCATCTGGGAGGAATCCTCAAAGTCAGTCAGAATTTTAGCAGGCAGAAGCCCACTCTCAGCCGCAGGTAACTGGGCACAAACAGAGGACCTCTTCCTTCAGGCATAACTAGGGAATTAACAACTTGAAGTAAAAGAAATGGATGATATCTATTTCAGCAGTACAAGGAAAAAATGCTGCTAAAAGCAGTATTAGAATTTACACCTCAGGGAAAGAAGTGAAATTTTAGAATCATTGGGCACTGTCAGGAGAGGTTCAGACATCATCTCCATCTTCAAAATATTGTACCTCTCTGAAGAAAAAAAGTCCCTACTGTATAGTGCTCCAAGTTGTCTTTGACAGGTACATCACCTGTCAAAGATGATGTATTTTTCATCAAGAGCTCCACACAGGACTTTTAATCAGCCATTCTACAGCAGAAAAACCGAGCATCACAGTGATCTCACAATTGCCAAACTGGCAGTCTGCACGGCAGGAAATCAAAGTCTGAGTTTCAATTTTGCACTGCACAGTTTTTTACGAGATTTGCCTTACTCATTTGCAGAGATAACAAGGTGTGTAACAATGCTTGTCTACAGCCAACTTATTTCATTGAGATCTAGCTATATACTGAAGCAGACAGTGTACTTTCTTGCTGAGATGGTTTCTAAGCAGATAATGAAGGCTGATCACCGAGTCAATAATCTAGAGTCAAAGATTGATGAGAAAAGAAGACCAGCAGGAGTCATGAGAATCTCTGGCTTTCTTCACCCTTTACCTGCCATTTTAGAAACAGTAATTGATCTCATTAAAGTGTTATTATGAAGAAAAAACCCACAACGTTCATCCAGACAAGAAATTGTGTTGTTCTGAGCAAACACAGGCCAAAAAGCTCTTTGGTACATGCCTATTAAGAATTTAACATTTTAGTGACTGTACAAGGGGCAAAAGAACACCTTTCATTATCTTAACTGTCACTGCATGAGGAGGATGCCACCCCAGAACACACTACTATTGTGCTACAGCAATAATATCCTTCCACGGACATGGGACTTTATCTCAAACCAACTTTCACTTAACCAATGGGAGACAAAAGACAGGAGAGCTTACAGAAGACATGAGAACCAACCTAGAGAAAAAAGAACTTAGACTGCAAGTGTATGGCAGATTTGAGTTATACAATTTTAACAGTTTTGCTTGTTAAAGAAATAATGAGGAAAAAAGATCCTTTTCAGTTCAAGCAGCTCCTGAGAAAAACACTGCTGAATGTCTGTAACACAAAAACACTGTCTCTTCTCAGCCCTGTCACTGGTACTCTTTCACAGCTGTTTGTTGTGATATGGCTTTGAACATGAACCTGTAATTTACATGTTCTCATTTCTAGCAAGATTCTTTACTGATCTGCCACCCATGGCTATAGTTATTAAAAAAATAGCAATACAAAACATTCCTATTAAAAAATCCAGCTCCTTAAAGATTAAATGTTTGAAAACATAGTATTTTATTTGAAGTAAAATACAAGATACATATGAACAGGGACAGGTGAACAAGCAGAATGCACTATTAGGCAACTGATAAACAAATGCAAGGCAGAGAATTGCAAGTAGAAGACTCAAGAGAAGTAAGCTGTTTTTTTGTGAGGTTGCATTAAGACAGGAGATTAAAACATCTAAAATAACTTATTTCCCAAAATAGCTGCTCCACTAACTTTCCTATGTGTATTTAGATTATCATCTCAATACTGGCAACATCAGAATCTGTGTTCTGATGTCCAAATTTACTTTAAATCAATACAAGTGAAAAAGCACAACTTTATCTGAAAGGGTCCAGCACTTTGGCTATAAAGCCTATTTATCTCATTATCTAATGAACACCTTCTAGAAAAATGCTACTGACCACACTTTGCTGAGCTATGACATGTCCAGTGTGAAGTAACATTACAGAATCAGTGTATCTTTTTCGTTCCTCCTACTCTTTCACTGATGCAATTTTTACATATAATGCTACTTCATAACTACATTAACTACACAAAAGTAACAACTGGAGTTTCCACCTTGAAGACACCAAAAACTATAATGCATATATTTTTGGCCTTCCCCCCCCCTTTTTTTAACAAAAATAAACCCCTTTTTTTGTAGAGAATGTTCTCAGTTCTTCAACAAGGTCCTGTTTGCTATTTCTCAAGCAATGTTAATGGTTGAACATTAAAAACATGACTGCAGAAACTAATACCTATAAATTGTAGGTTTACCAGGAAGTAAGGTAAGAGTTTCAGTGTGAAATTCATGTTAATGAAGAGATATTTTAAACACTAGAAGCAAAGCATACACCATTCAAAACAAAAATTATTGAAAAATAATACCAGTCTACATTTTCTTTCCATGACAACTTCTGATAGTTCAGTTGCTTTTTGGTATTTCAGTCCTCTGACTCATATCTGAGGATTAAAAAAGAATAAATGGAAAAATAATTAAAACAGACTAGAAAACAGCCCAAAGACATTTTGCCTGTAAAGAAAATATGAAACCAAAGCAATAAATTACACCCCAGAGTGACACATTTCTGTCAAGGTTTACTGTATGACTTAAACCACAGACAAATGCATTTACTTTTTAGGCTATTTTCTCCTTTTAAAACTGGGCAGTTTACCAAATAGCAGAATGAAGGAATGACCTACCTGTGAATCCAAACAATTGCCAAATCACCTGGAACATCTCCCATCTGTATGTCTGTGTGTAGCACCTGAGGCCTTATCTAGCACAGCCATGAATATCCTGTATCCTCTCCATACTAAATTCTCTCATTACTTGCTACATGGCACCTGTTGTTGCACACACCAGCCCTAACCACACCAAACATCCATTCCAAGGACTGGTTTGTCAAAAATCAGGGTACAACCTATTAGAAGTTCTTTTTAAGGGAAAATGTATAGACTGTTTTAGAGACAAAATGGGAGCAGAACATGGATCCAGAATAAGGATCTTGTTGAGACAGACAGGGCAGCACCACTTACTTGGAAAGTCTTCGACGCAGATCCTTTATCTGTTCATTCTTCTTGGTGAGAATCTCTTTCATATTGCGATAGGCAGCTGTTTGCTGAAATTTCTTCTCCAGTTCCTACATAATAACATCAACATATTCTTTACATATTATGAAGGCTAGACAAAAATATATTTTTTTAAAAACTACTTGTTTTTCCTCCTCAAGTTTGACAATACTAGTTTTCCATAACTTACTCAAATTTAGATAAAGTCAGCTGGTAGATTCAAATGAGATTACTGGGGCAGCCATAGAAACACCAACTTCATTTGCTAACAAAATCAGGCTAAAAGTCTTCAGAAGACTGGGAATACAGTTTTAATTTAAAAATTTCTATCCAGACAAATAGTCAAATTTTTAATATTCATCTAGTTATAACCATGCAGTTAATTGTGGGTTTGCTATTTTATGTATAACGTTCTTTTCCACTGAAATAACAAAAATACAAGGGCAAAAGTGTGGCCTGGTAAACTCTGCGTCCTGTAGCTTGTGCTCATTAAATTACTAATCAGTTAAAATCTGAGTAAGGAGTTCATTTTCACATTACAATAAAATGCTAACCTTTTCAGCTGTGGATAGCTGATCCTGAACCTTCAGTAAGTCATGTTTTGTTGTCATCAAGTCTTCTTCCAAGAATTTTTGGTTTGCAGTACTGTCATTCAAAGTCTTCTCAAACTGGGATTTCAAAGCTGCCACTTTATTCTCCAGTTCAGTGATATCCTGGTTTGCATTATTCTTCAACAGAAGAAATATTTAAAATATGTCAAATTCAAGAGAAGAAGTAATTAAAATTTTAAGTGCAAAATTCCACACAAAGTAGGTACGTCTTCATTTTTAATAATGATATACAAATTACTCCTGTAAAGCCTAAATGAGAAGTGCTTCAACTTAAAAAAAAGTTAGAGCAGGAACTGATTTATAACCTTAAAAATTGTTAATAAATGCTTTTTAAAGATAGCTGGAACATCTTCTCAGCCAAGATGAGATTTTTAACAACTTGTACTTTGCTTCTTTAGGAATTAATTAGAGCCAGAGGATGAATCATATTACAAGACATTATTTACCATACAGAAATAGTAAATTACCATTTAAGATCTGAATGTCTATGCTACAATGTGTTTTTGAAACATTTCCAAAGCCGTTCCTGTAGTATGGGTAGGAAAGGCTGGAAGTGTTAAGGCTCACACTCTCAGTCAGGTACCAACATTGCTCCTTTCTCAGATGTCTTACACAAAGAGGCTGCAAGCTGCAAAGCAATTTTCCTGTTTCCTTAAGAGAAGAGACAACTCAAACTTTTCTGAACATCAGTTCTGTGTCATAAAATATAATAATCATCTAAATGTTCTATGGATTTTCATTTAAATAAAACAAAAAAAACCAAACAAATCATTCTCAGATTTTAAAGCTCAGTTTCAAACTCAAAAGTGTAATGACTCAGGATGAGGCTGAACCAGAAGCATTTTAAAACCAACAAAATCTAAAACCTAAGAAAGCCCTGTTCCATTTTCTATCTGGAACTGAAGACTTGAGAATACGAAACCACATGATAGTAGCACCTGTACAGAAGAAAAACTTACTTTGAATTCTGAGACAGAGTCCAAGGCTGCAGTGTTGAAAAGCACTATATACATTTTGTATGTTTTAGTTGTTATTTTCTAACCATGACATAAATCAATTATGCAAAAATTCTAAATCCTCAAATCAAACTGATCCAACAGAGCAGCTACTCCCAGTTATTGCTGGGCATTACTCCCAGTTACAGTTACTCTGACTCACACTTTCTATGTGGAGCCATCTATTAAACATTAATTAAAAAAAATCAATCTGATGAGCTGGTTCTTAAAAACCAACTGTGGTTTGGCAGTCATTTATTTGTTCAAAGAGTTTGAAATCTATTGCTTTATGAGCAACAGGGAGAAAGTGATAGATTACAGAGAGCAAATTAGGACATGAAAGCTGAAGATACTCAGCAGTCCTCACACTGAGACCAATTCATGTTTATCCAGAAAAGCAGGATGAGATTTGGTTCCAATCTTTTAACACTACAAACAGTATTATCCAGGATTTAACACACCCCTTTAATATTTTAAACCTTTAATAATTTAAAGTTTAACAAAACAGAGGAAGAAAATGTTTGTCATGACTGATAATCAAGTTCTCTATTAAAAATATTATTGAATACAATTTTGAAAGTTACTAAGTAAACTTTTAACATACTAAGAAAACCAAGTACATACCATAAACCAGGTAGAAAGCAAAATAAAAAGAAATAAGGATTAAAATATGAAAATTAAAATGGAAATGTTTTATTATCTTGAACCTTACTTCCAAATCTGTAAATACTGCAGGAATTTTGAAGTCAATTACTCAAAATAATGGGATTAAAGTGTTCTAATTTTGCTGAAAGCCTGAACTGAAATGTTTAAAATTTAAAAAACAATTACACACAAACAAACTTTGAAAAATTCTACTTATTGACAAATAAAGGTAGAAACTTTGAAAAACACTAAGGTGACCTGAAGAAATTTATTAGTGTCAACATGACTTAAGGCTTATTATGGATTTTTGCCAGCAGCAGCTCACCATATTGGAGTCTCCATTTATAAAACATATTAAGAACCTCAAGTAATAAAAATAAATAGTGAAACATTTTTAACAGTATGCTGATATATGCTGATTTTTTTAATACCAAAAAATCAAACAAGCAGCAAGTCTGGCTTGTTCATGTCAACATCAAGTGACAAATATGTGAAAGAATTAGTGTTTCATTATTGCTCTAAAAACCAGGTTAGGTACCATTCTTTCACTAGTAAATATGAAGAAACAAACTGACTTGTGTCTGTAAATACAAATATCAGCTCTGGGAATATGAATTCTGGAATACTACCTCCTGATAGTTCCTGAATATATGTCATAACGTCAACTAATATTACAGATGATCTGCTGACTGACAGATCAGACAATGTCAGCAGGAACAACACTAACTCAAACTCTTGCATTTACCAGAGAAGAAAAACACCATACAGACCAACATTTTGGATGTTCTGGCAACAGTTGTGTTAAATGGGAGCAGAGGGGTATAATTATATTTACCTTCTGATCTCCTTGGATCATCTGTAAATCCCTCAATGACTTCTCGAGCTTGGACTTCTCATCTAGAGCAGCTGTAGCCTGCAATACATTGAAAATTTAAAACCTCAGAAATGTATTTTAACTGAAAACCTAAGAATAACAACTTGGGATTCTTGTTTAGATATTTTAAAATAGGTAACCAACATTAAGCATCCAAGATTACAGGGAATTTACCTGTGTTTCTATGGTCCTGAGTCTGGTCTTCAGTTTTTCATTTTCTTCCTGGAGATGAGCAACTGTCTTTGGGTTAAAGAACAAGAAAATGTTTGTGAACACCCTTGTGCCATTTTGGATTTTGCACATATTTCAGGGAAGAAAATACACTTCATACCTTAGGAAAGCAAAAGAAATTCTAAATGCTTATAAAAATGGCCTTAATAAGAAATAAAGAATTCTTCAATTTATTGTGATTTTTTGCCTCAGTGAGAAAGCAATTTAAGTCTCCAATGCCACTGTAACATATAGGGCTGTTCACTTAAACACACGCTTTACTGCATTGAGATTGAGATCAGTATCTTGTTAGTATCAAGATTCATGATTAAAAATTGCATGTTCAGGGATGCAAAGCTCATTGTTCCTCATAATTCATATTTTCAATCAACATGCAAGTAAGAATTTATCCGCAGTTCCTTTCTAAAAGGGAAAAATACCAGGTTACAGCATATCCTGTTCTGTGTCACAGAAAATACCCATGTTTATCAGTCAGAGTAAAGCTACCACATGAACTTGGAAAGATTTGGGGAGAAAAAAAAAAGACAACAGATGTACATGTTCAAGAGTTATTTTTGAAAGAGAACTACATTAACCTATAAGCAAAATACAAGTCTGACTTCTTGAATGCTTTAATGATTGTAGTGAGTAATAACAATTTGAGACAGACATTATACTCAAAACATCATTTTGGAAATGCAGGACAGAAGACAGAAAATAAAACTCCTTGCTAATTACATTGATTATCAAAAACTTAAAAGGGTATTGTAAGAAGTGTGACATTTTAGAAAAGTTGAATGAAATACCTAATAAAAACTTGATAATAGTAAGTACTAGAAAGTTTTTTGTGCTTCTAAAAATGTTTAGCAAGTGAGAAATCAGATGTTTTCAAAACCAGTAAATTCCAAATTCTTTAAGTGCCTGTTTCTTCAGGAGGAGTTTAACCAACTTACATAACAAAAAAGAATGGACGTAGTAAGACTGACTTCAAGTGATACAGAAAATGTTCAATAACCTAGTAATTTCAGTCAGCTACATATTTTAATTTACTTCTTTGTTGAAGCACCAGATAGCTGCATGGAACTAATTTACTATTTTACTCCATTAAATAGAAAAATAAATTACGGCAAAGACCAAAATGTCTTGGCAAAAGAAGGGTTAATACTGTGATGCATGTTAGAAACCATAACTGCACAATACATTTCTGATGCTTTACAATATTTAATAATTTACTAGTATTTTACTTTACATTCTGGGGTATATTACCATGATGTCTGTAAAGTGACAGACACATTATACAAATATTACTGTACAGTTGTTCAGTTCATTTGCATAAGCAGAATGATCATTGACCACAACTGCATGAACAGTCAAGTTCTTACCTTGTTTAGCAGCTCTGACCCACCTTCATGTAATGGAGTAAGTTTTGGTTTAATGGGATCTGCAGTGGACTAAAGAAATAATAAAGGTGAAAAAATTAGATTATACAGATTTCTAGCGGGAAGAAAAGTACTTCTTTAGCCTGTAAAATAACTATTGATAGTCCATTCAGCTTTCTTTCACAAAGTGAACAAAAAATCTTTTATTTCAAGTTCATTTTTTACTGCTTCCTTGCCTCTTAAGTTATGGACTTCACCTTGAGCTTATGCATAGAGACAAAAGTATTGCAAACGTGGTTCTATAGAAGACTAACAATCCTGCAGCAACCAAAAGACAAAGGAGTAAGGAGAACATAATATTTGAATGATTGTAAGAGTAAAAAGTATTTACAAATAATTTTCTCATTTAAGGTATTAAAAATAACATCTATTATATATATAAATACCATATAATATATATAAATACACCTTTATGCTACAAATCAAATCAGGTGCAACCATATTCATGCATGACAAGTTAGAGTGATAGCCGTACTGCGCAATCTTCTCAGCTCTTGAGTTCATGCTGGGACAAGCAAATGTCCCAGTCTTACCCCAGCTGCCAGGGGAAGGGAACCCAAAGGCAGAAGCTTCAACACATCCCTGGTCTGGCTGATCTTGGGATGAGGTGTGTGAGGCACACCCCAGAAGTGCAGAGCAGGAACTCTAGAAACAGCCAAGGCAATTCAGAGTGAGCCTTGGTGCCGAAATGCAAAATGCTACTCTTTGGACAGTTTCAAGACTGTTTTGACAAAAAAGGATGGGGTCTTGGTTTTCTCTCAAGCACAAAGAGTCAATACCAAGCATTTTAAACATCTGTCATCATCATGACTCCACATGACATTTGATTATGATTTTATTAAAATAAAATTCTACCTTTTTGTTTGAAGACGTATATTCTGACTTTTCAAACTCAGCAACCTGGTCCAATAATTCTCTTGAAAAAAAAAATAAAGAGGCATTTATTTACCAAAGAAAAATATAACGAGGCATTTCTTTCCTAAGAGCTATGCTATGAAACACATTTTACCAAGCTGGTGCTATGCTTTTTCGTGCATGTAAAATTCTTATTAGAAGTACAGGATGAAGTCCTACACAAATACCATAAATGCAACAGATCACATCATGCAATGGCATGATACATGCACTATAATAGATTTAGCATCCTTAATTAAAATATAATCTAACCAGACAACAAAAGCTTTTTAATTGAGTCCAGTCACCTGCTCTTATAATTCAAGTAAGAATATTACTAATAGAACATCTTGCTCACAAGATTGAAATTATTTTGTATCTTGCTATTTTAGAGATGGAAACATTGAAGGTAACCTATCATTGATACAATAGTAAAAGAATAGGTTTCTATGGTTAGGAAAAGAATGCAAATAGTCAACACTTTGAATTTTTCTTATTGTTGCAAGTAGAATCCAATAGCTGTTACCGATTCTCCAAGTCAGAGACGTCAGTCTGTAACTTCAGGTACCATTTCTCAGCCTGTGAAAAGAGCTGCCGCAGAAGTAAGACGTTGGTGTAAGTTGTGTTTATGAGCTCTGACTCCACTTCACTGTGTACAACACTCTGCAGTCCATCCAGCATGTCTATCACCTCGTCAACTGTGAAGGTGTCTTCAACAAGTCTAAACAGAGAGGTCAAGATGAGTCAGGTATGATAAAGATAACAATTCTGCCTTGTTATGAGATCTCACTACACAGGTACCAGTCATATAATGCCATATTTTCTAAAAACATCCACTGTCAGTCGTTGTTAGATGACCACAGCATTACTAATTGGTTATTGTATTTGAATTTTCTCTTTAAATCACTAAAATCACAAATATTAATTCAGCTACAGCCTTGCATTGAATTTAGATATCAGAAGCAAGATATGAAGCAAAGTCATGCTGTCAATATCTCTGTTAATTCCTAAGAATTTGACCTACTTGGGTTTAAAAGCATTTGACTTGTAACTTATAAAAAATACAAGAACATACAAACCTAAAAGGAGAAAAGTCACCCCATAAAGTATTCAAACCTGCAACTGCTGCTTGCATATTTTGCTTTATTTTTGCTCAGAACCACCCCACACAGTACCTGCTGTCCTTGAGGTCCTGAAAACAAGAGTCCACTGTTTTGAGACACATGCCACGTTTGAAACGAGCGAAGCGCATGTAGCTGACCACTTCATTCTGGTGGTGCTCATTAACGCCCAGCTCTGCCTGTGGAGGAGGACAAAGACAAACATAAGGAAAAATGAGCATAACTACAGTGAATACTTGCCTTCTGACTCATTTCTGTGATTGCTTTCACAGGGTTAGCATGCTAACTAGCATGATGAAAAAACCCGTATTTTCATATGTCTAATCCCTACACACCTCTCATAAGTGGGTGAGAAAGCTCCAGTGCTTGGAAGCAAGGGCTTAAGTAACCTCAAAAAGTCATACAAAACCAGAGAGGCAATCAAAGGATCAGAACCAGAAGGACTGTACAGGAGAGGAAGCTCTTGGACAAATATATCTCGGCATTACATTACACATATATAACATAGCTGAATGATGTTATCTTCCACAGATGTACTAACAAAAAATCCAGAGGAAAGTATGTTATGTTTGCTACTTTTTATGTAAACTCCTGAGATTTCTCACAGAATCATAGAGTCACAGAATGTTTGTGTTGGATGGGACCTTAAAGATATCTAGTTGCAACTCCCTGCGAGGGGCAGGGACAGCTCCCACTAGACGAGGTTACTCAGAGCTCCATCCAACCTGGCTTTGAACACTGCCACGGATGGGGTATCCATAATTTCCCTAGGCAACCTGTTGCAGGGCCTCACCACCCCTACAATTTTGTTTTGCCATATATCTAATCTAAACCTACTCTCTTTCAATTAGTGCCCATTACTCCTTGTCCTATCGCTGCAGTTCCTGATGAAGAGTCCCACTCTGGCTTCTTTGTAGGCCTCCTCCAGATACTGGAAGGTTGCTATGAGGTCTCTCCACAACCTTCTCTTCTCCAGGCTGAACACCCCCAACTTGTCTGTTTTCACAGCGGAAGTGCTCCAGTGCTCTTGTCAGCTTCATGTCCTTCCTCTGGACTTGCTCCAAAACTTCCATGTTCCCTCCTATGCTGGAAACACCAGAACTGTATACAGCACTCCAGATGGGGTCTCATGAGAGCAGAGCGGGGAAAAATTTCCCTCAACCTGCTGGCCATGCTGTTTTTGATGAAGAAGATGATCTCAAGTGATAATCTGAATTTGTTTCTCAACAGCCTACTGCCCAGAAACAAATATTGCCAGGGGAAATTAAGAAGGAAGTAATTTTAGACCTGGCTAAGTAGCCCTTTTATGCATGCCTCCATTTCAAAGCATTACTGGCATGGGCAATCACATCAGAACTACACTGCTCATGCAGGTAGCATGAGTGACAAAGAGGCACAACAGGGCACGAGTAGGAATTTATCACCACAGTCCCTGGAGAGCTGATGCAAAGGCAGGTCCATTTCATTTACTCTGATGTACTTCGTTAGCATGGCCAATGTTGGGGAGAGACAGCAATGTAGTAACTCAGACAAAACAATTCATCTGATCACCTTGTCCTTTGGGGACCTCCAGTGACAATGCAATCCTGGGATACCTGGATGAACAATCAATACTCTGGAAACTAAATGCAGCCGAGGAAGCAGCACCAGCACTAAATAAAACCAGCTCTTACAGTGTGGCTGCAAGCCCGATGTCACCCGCAAAGTCCCACATATGGCAGATCAGGGATCATATGGAAAACTAAATTAATGTCCTCTTTCCTGTTGCTGGAGAGCTTTTTTTCAGTGGAAAAGCTTCTATTCATTACAGACAGAAAGGAAATTATACTAGTAAATAAACACATAAGCACGGGCCACTCGTGATCTCCCAGTCAGCCACGCTGATACGCAGATAAGCCACAGGATCCCGCAAAAACCCTAAGAGCCGGGAGTCTCTGCCAGGAGGGCTGGTGGCGGCCGCAGCTATCCCGAGCGGTTCCCGCATGACGACAGGCCGCATCCCTGTCCCGCTTGTGGGCCGGCCGCCCGACGTGGAGCGCCTCCGTGCCGGGATGAAGCGGGAACGCCGGGCGGCGGCCCCGTCCCGCTACTCACCATGGCGGCTGGTCCGCCGGCGCTCGGACGGCTGCGAGCCCAGCGTTGCCATGGAGACCGAAGCCTCGCGAGCGTCCGCGGCGCGCTCCGATTGGCGGCGGCGCGCCCACGTGACCCGCGTGCCGCGGAACCAGATAAAGGCGATGTTTTTTCTTTTTTTAACTTTACCTTTGTATTTCCTACGTGCTCAGGTGCAATTGGAAAACTCTACTGTGTAGCAGTGAGCTGCTGAAGCTGTAGGGGCAGTTAGGCGCGATGGGAAATATCCCACGTTTATTTACACCACCTAAGATTTTTTTCCCAAAGGCTTTTTCACTAAACACGGATTTTTGCAAAGCATTAGCATGTCAGCAGGACAACTCAGAATCATAGAATGGTTTGGGTTGACAGGGACCTTAAAGATCATCTAGTTCCACCCCCCTGGCATGGGCAGAGACACCTTTCACTAGACCAGGCTACTCAATTCAACCTTTGAATTGGGCTTTGAACACTCCCAGGACTGGGGCAACCACAACTCCTCTGGGCAACCTGTTCCAGTGCCTCATCACCCTCACAGAGAAGAATATTTTCCTAATAACTAATCTAAACCTACTCTCTTTCAGTTTGAACTCATTCTCCCTTGTTCTGTCACTACAAACACTTGAAGGCTCCCTTCAGGTACTGGAAGGCTATAATTAGGGCACCCCAAAGCCTTCTCCAGGCTGAGTAACCCAAATTGTCTCAGCCTTTCCTCATAGTAGAGGTGCCCCATCCCTCTAATCATCTTGGTGACCTCCTCTGAACTCACTGCAACAGGTCCATGTCTCTCCTGTGCTGGGGACTGCAGAGCTGGATGCAGTACTGCAGGTGGGATAACTGTCACCAGTCTTTCACCTGGCTCACCCAAAAAGTTTGTAAAATGCAGGAAAATAACCTGGCATCCATCAGCTGAGTGTAGGAAAAACTCTAACCCATTGCAGGTGGCACAGCTGTATTGAACCCTGATTGCACCTAAGGAGAGGCTGAAAGTAAGGTTGACACAGGTGGGGATTTTCCAGTATAAGTAAAAGGAGTAAAAGTAAATAAACACTGAAATTATGATTTTGTCCATTAATTGTCTTCAAAGCCTGCAGGAAGAAACCAGATCTATCATAGCAGAGATACAATATTAGTGAGCCACAGACAGAGGAAATGTTGATCATTGAACCTGTCTCATTACAAAAGGGAAGAAGGGATGTAATGGCCTTCTCCCACGACACCAGTGGACACTTCAAAAACCAGTATCACCTTCCATATCTAGACAAGCTGTGAAAGCAGAGTACCGGAGTGACACAGCTGAATGACTAACAGAGCAGGAAGCAGCCAGCTGGGAAAAGGCTGTTTGGAACACACACAGGCAGGAGGGCTGCTGCACTTGGGCAGCTGTTCCATCCAGGGACTTTCCAGAGCAGAGTGGCCTCAAGGGAAAAGTGCCCTTCTTCCACAGTTTGACAGAGAAAAATGGGATCCTCTGCAATTTGCGTTCCTCAACATTGTATTTATCTTACTGACCACAGCCTGCAGTGCATTTACATTAACTAATGGCCTTAATAGCAGCAGTGACCAATTAAGGATTAATGGGTGATACTGAGTAGGCAGCTGTATTGGTGGCAAATCTAACTCAATTTCTATTTACTTCAGACACAATCAGGAACAAGTGATAAAATTCCATCAAAATCACCTGGACCAACTCTTGAGACAGATAAAGCCTGACTCCTTCCAAATCTGCTTCAGTAAACACAAGTCACAGGTAGAGTCTACATTCAACACAGAAGACTCAGTACATGTTCACAGGAGGCCCTGGAGCATGCCCTCAGAGAAGGGCATCCAAGTCTGTCCTCAGAAATGGAAACAACATACACATGGCAATCAAGGAGTGCAGAAGGACAGACCATATGCACAAAGGTTGTTTCTGAGCATAAGCAGCTCTACAGTAGTTGAAACTAGCCTAAAAGACCTGGCAGGAGCTGTGCTACACCTTGTGAGCTTGCACCTCTCTGTCCTCTGCTCCACCACACAGTACACACTGGCAGCATCACTTCTCCAGGTTCCTCAGCAAGCTGTGCGGAAAAAGATGTTGCCAACACACATGGCCATCAGCGATGTTGACTGGCAACTTTCATGGGGATTTTGTATAGCCTAAGGTACTCATGGCATCAGAAACGGTGTTAGCATTTGGCTGGGCCAAGACATGTTCAACCATGGGTTTCTCTCTCTCCTTTTCTTCAACAGTTCCTAGTTATAGAGCTTGGAATGACTGTGCATGAATGGAATGATTGAATGTTCAAGAAGGCTTGAGCTGCAGTAACAGCCTCAGCTTCTGCTCATCTGGGTTCATCTGCCTGCTCTGTACTGCAAAGATCCCTGCACCTGCAAGTGCTGATCTTGGCTGCTTCTGCACACTCCTTAGTGAAGAGACCCCAGTGAAATGAAGCACAAAAGAACAGACAGGCATATTTTCAAGTACCAGCCACGAAGAGAGTAACCCCTGAATGGCCAAGGTGTAATAAGAGAACAGGCCAAAGCACTGAACAGATGAAGCTCTCTTTCACTGATACCTTTGGCCCTATGCTTCTGCCAATGCAGAGACCAAGGGCAAATGAGATGCTGCAAAAAAATGAAACCAATAAATAACGGGTGCCAAAAAAGCTGTGACACAGGATGAGACTAAAAAGCATTTTGTTTCCTGTTCTGGTCCTGGCAATAACCGGGAGTAAGAAAAGGGACAGAATGAGATACATGTGTATCCTGTACAGTTTTAGCCGTCACTTCCATTTACCCTCCCCGCTGAGTGGATCGGCAACTTTCTGAACTGCCAGCCAAACTCAAATTGCTGATGAAAGATGTGCTGATCACCATTCTGGAATCTGCCTGCTTTCAATTTCTCTAGCCCACCGTCAAAGATATTTGTTGTCTGTCTTGACAACCACTGCGGGAATGTACCATATGCTCATTATTTCTTTGTGTTTTAGCCGTCAATCTGTTCCTGTCAGTGTTGTCTGGCTTTAGCTGTCTCCTGTACTTAGTGCTACATCAGTCTTGAAAACAAAAAAAGGAGAAAACAGACCATCCATGTCACACCTGCAGTGTGCATTAGCCTGTGATATGGATTTTTGTGCTTGCTGTTGCCAACCTCCAGAGCTTCCACAAAGGAGACCAGGGCAGAAATGGGGTTCTGAGGAAAACAGCACAGAATTACAAACAAAATCATCACCTTTCAGGGCTAGTATTTGGAGGGGGACCATTTGGATCAAGGACCCCTAAGAGCAGTGTCTGCTTCACAAATAATTAACAGCTTCACCTGGGGTCTCAAGCTTCTCTCTCCTCCCCTCACAACCTACTGGAACAGACCTCTGCTTTACTACTCACAACCAATATTTTCTAAGGAAACAATTCTGACCAGTTATCTTCTTCAAACATGTCTCATCCAATCTGAAGAAGCAGGAGTTAGAGGTCTGCAAACCCTTCTAGCCAAAGTGAGTGGGGACCCCAAGGCAGTGAAAATGTCAGCAGTGGTCAGGACAAGAGAGTATTTGTGTGGGGAGAACAGTCAGGATTTAAAAGCAAAGTTTCTGCCATCCAAATCTAAGCCGCTTTAAAGTTGCAGAAGATACACTGTATTTGTGTCTGCAAATGTCCCTAAAAATCCAAGCTCCCTTTTTTTGCTTGCACGCTTGAGAGTCCTATCAATCTCATGAGAATGACACCATCATTTCCACAGGATCAAATACAGTGTTTTCCATGGAGAAGCCTGTTTGGAACACCGCCTCCTACATCATGGTGCCCTAATGCAACTAAATGTGCAATTCAAATTACATTTGGTCTTGTTGACTGCAAAAAAAGGAGATTATTTTAACTTGCTAGGGGAATTACTCCATTCATTTTTGGATAAGAGCTTCAAAGAAAACACACTGCAAACATGAAGTGAGCTTGCCATCCAGAAGAAATTAGATACAAATCTCAGATCCATGCCAGGGTTTCATCTAAGCTTTTCTTCAACAGCAATCAAAGGACATTTATTTTTTATTCCTGTGCTTGTCTCCACAAATTTAGAGCTTTGTTCTTTAGGAAGCTGTGCTATACCTAACAAAGAGAGGGGAGCTATCAGTTGCCATGGGCACTTCTTAGCTCTAGTGTTGCTTCCGGGCTGCTGTACTGCGCAGGGAAAGGTTATCTCTAGAAGTCTCACTGCACATAAGCTGAGAACTCTGCCTTATTGCTATGACTTGAAGAATGACTAATTACTATTACTATGGTAATGATATCATAGCTGGTGGTTCTTAAGCAAAGTCTCTGAGTAATAGAAGAACTATAGGGCTGAGTTTTCATTGCTATTTGTTAGCTATGCATGGAGCAAGAAAATTCCCTTAGGAAAATTCTGAGACTTTTCTGAGAGCTGTTTCATAGCAGCTTTCACTTGCCTTTCTTTCTCATAAACGCACACAGTGTGAATGGTGAAAACAACATAGATATGTCAACTAGTTCTTTTTCCTAGACTAGACTGATGCTGTCAGTTCAACATTTTTATTGCTTTAGCAAGAAAGAGAATTTCAAGCAGGAAAAAAAAAATCTAATATTCAATTCAGAGAAGCCATAAACCACCATTATCCAGTAGTACCACTGAGATGTCTCTATAATGCATAATCCATAGCAGTAAGAGTGATGCCAGACTGCACTTTCCTGAATGAAAGGAAGGAGAATGAACCGTAAACACTCGCATGCATCTTTTGGGGGATATCTCATTACTACAGGAGATAATGGCCAATATTGCATGCATTTTTCTTTTCTGAAATTATAGTAAACTGTCAGTTACAGGCTAATACTAATAAGAAACCATTCCTTTGCCAGAAGGATTGCTCCTTGTAGCTTATCCTGTGTTCCCTTCAGTAAACGTTTGCTATAATAGCACTTCTGTTGAAGCTGAAAATCAATATGTGATTACATGCTGTATTGTTATAATTTGAGCCCCTGGGTACTATGTTAGTGATGAGATTTTTTTTAAGCACTATTCTTTTACAGTTCTTTCAAAAAGATTATCTTCCTCAAATTTCCACAGAGAATCTTAATTATTAAGAGTACAGCCTCTACCAAATGCTGTTTATTCAAGCAGTCAGAATTAAATCACAACAAAGGTGTTAAAGAGGAAGCATGGTGTGAGTGCAGTAAGATACAGTTTTTTAATTTTTTTTTTCTCTCACACTAAATTTGCCCATGGTCTTGGACAAGGCTTTGAACTGCCTTCTTTCTAGAGTATGCCAAGACATGTTTACAGAATCATCATCAAGGCTGAAAGAGACCTTTAGGGTCATCCAGTCCATGTGTCCCTCCAGCACTGCCACTTACCCTACATCATCCAGAGCCAGAGGCCTCACAAACACCCCGGGGCGGGGGGGAGGTTAGGGAGAGCGTTGGGAAAGGGGTTTTGCGGTGGCTATTTTTAAATTAATTCTTTACGAATAAAAAGGAATACAGGGAGGAACTTAGATGCTGCTTTATCTCCCTGTTCTACTTTAGATATTAATATCTTCCCAACCTTGTCCCAGGCAGAGATAGATGTTAGATTCTGCCTGGTAAAATGAGGCAGGTTAAAAAACAACCACCGAATGAAACGTTTCAAGTTTCCCCTAGAGATCTTAATGTTCCCATTATAAAAAATGTCTAGAATTTGGGAATATGTGTCCCTCTCCTGCGCAGAGAGCTTGGACCCCATTTTTTTATGTTAAAATGCAGTCTGCGTAGGTTTTAACCTACCTCCGTTTGCAGCAAAATACAAACCAAAACCAAAAAGCACCAAAACTCGGCTTAGGGACGTTCAGAGTTTTCTCCTCCCCCCAAAAACTGAGGTAAGGAGGGAGCAAACCACCTGTGAGGAAGCCCGCGACTTTTAAACTGCCACTAGCAGCTGCACAGACACTGCTGGCTGCTGGAGCAGGGAAAAACGCAGAGATTGCGGGTAAAAACCCCTGCCCGCGTTTGCCCGTACCCCTCCTGCTGCGCCTGGAAGCTGCCGCCCCCCCTCCACGCTTCTAAACCCCCCACCCACGGGGGCCACGCTTCCCTATAGCCAGGGGTTAGTGCTCCGCCACCCCCACGTGCTCGGGGGTCGCCTCGGGATCCCTTAGGAGGAGTACTTACCCCCTCCCTTGGGACCTCGGCTGGCCGAAACTGCTGCAAAGGAGTCCTTGGTCCAGGAACCGATTCGTCGAGGGTCTCTGACGAGTTGTCGGTCCCGTCCCTCGCCAAAGTGCCGTGCAAAAAGCGGCAGTTTTCGGCTCGGGCAGCCAACCCTCGAAAAGCTTATAATATCCACTGGTAAATTCACGAGTGGAAGTCCAGCTAAAGCGTGAGGTCTCAGACCACATGGGGAGGCCACCACGTTGGAGCGCCAGCTGACGTAAGTATTTCCCTGCTCCGGGGTCCAACCAGGCTAGCTCTGGACCCTGGGGGGTTACCTCGACATTAGACCGAAAGCAAAAGATAAGGAGACGCTCTTTTCCCTCGGGACTCAGTCCCACACCTTTATTGTGATACTAGTAGCTCCGGGGGGGGGGGGGGAAGAGGACGTTCCCGCCCCCCCCGCAGGCGTTTTTAAGCCCTACGAGAGGGGGGACGGGGAGAGGGACAATGGCAAGGAGCCAGGGGAGAAAGGGGGCGTGTGGAGGCATCGGTTACAGGTATCACCTAAACCTATTTGTATATAATTCACAAATCACCAGTGCAATATAACAAAGTAATCTAACTATATAGTGGAATACAACAGATGGTGACTCTACCACCTCCCTGGGCAGCCTATTCCCATGCCTGACCACACTAACAGTGAATTTTTTTTTTCTAATATGTAATCTGAATCTCCCCTGTCTCACCGTAAGGCCATTCTCTCTTGCCCTCTCACTAAAGGCCCAGTAGAAGAGACCGGCCCCCACCTAGCCACAGCTTCCTTTCAGGTACTTGTAGAGAGCCATGATCCCTCCTGAGCCTCCTCTTCTTGGAGGTTTAGCCCCTTGAGGGAAGAAGCCCTACCTCGATTTTTTTTCCTCAGTTTTAGCCTTCAGCAACCAACCTGACTAAACCCTACTGAGACAACCCCCAGGCTTCTTTCAGGGCTGCCACTAATCGGTATGACCTGAACTCGCCGATCGCGGAGGTCTTTCCCATCCCAACTAATCGTGGGTTCCGCGACCCGCGTCGGGCGGGGCGGGCGGAGGGCGGCGCTGAGGGCCGTGCCCGCCCTGCCGGCCCGGGCGCTGCGGAAGCGCAGGCGGCCGGGGCTGCGTCCCCGCCGGACCCTGGGGGGCGGAGCGAGAGCCCGGGCACGGCGGCATCCTCCGGCGCGGCCATCGCCGGGCTGCTCCATGGAGAAGCGGGGCCCGGTGCTGCACATCGTGGTGGTGGGCTTCCACCACAAGAAGGGCTGCCAGGTGAGGGGGCGCGGGTGTCCCTCGGCTCTCGCCTCTCCGCTCTTGCGCTTCCACCCGGCCCTCCCCCGTTCCCCTCCCCCGCGCCGAGCGGCGCCTGCCCGGCTGCGGGAGCCGCCGCGGGAGGGGCGCGTCCGGCGGGGCCGGGGGGCTGCGCTCTCCTCAGGGGACGGTAAAGGAGGGGCCGGGAGCCAGCGAGGCCCCTCTTGGTCGCGGCCTCCCCCGGCCGGGGGATGCCTGGCTGGGCCGTGACTTGGCTCGCCCCGGGCAGTTTGTGGTCATGGAGCTGCCTCCAGTCCCGCCCCTCCTCGGCGCTCCCGCCGGGAGCGAGGCGGAGCGAGGGCCGGCGCGGTGAGCTCCCGGGAATGAGGGGAGACGGCGCACACCGTGGCACCGTATCTGTTTCGAGTCGTGCGTTTTTAATGCGTTCAGACAGAGAGTTCTGAGGAAAAAAAACCCCAAATGGTGTTTTAATCTACGTTCCTCTATCCCTGCCGGCCCATCATTGGGTGCTCACAGGTACATCTGGTGCGAAACAGCCCCAGGGTAACAAGCCCACCCCGGATTGAAGTTTTCTTTACCTGTCTCTTCCCCGCTTTCATAAATGCTTGACTGCCTCATGTGGCCTGTAAGGTAGAAGGATTTTATGTCATGTATTTCTTAGCTGGTTTATGTTCTAATTCTTTTTTAACCCTTGAAGCAGGAGATGTGGTTGACCTGCTGGGTTGCCCACACAGTTGCTTTGCTATGACAAGAGTGGATAGACATAAGGTTGTATTCCCAGTAAGTCTTTTTCCATAGCGAGTTCTTGGCCTTTATAAAAATTGCCAAGACACTAATGAACGTGAAAGCTATTGTTAGACAAGGTTGATCTGACAGAAACACATTCCATACAAGATAGCTGAGAATTAAATTATTGCTTCAGCAAAAAATCCAAGCACAATTCTTCAGAGGCTAAGAAGGTGCAATATCTCAATTTCTGAAAGATGTGCATGGTTTTCAAATGCATTCTTTCTCCTCACGGTGTCCAGGTGCTGTTTGCATATGGATGTTCACAGGGATCAGTTGCTGTGAAGTAATTAGATCAGCTGGGTTGTGAGGTTTGTGATATTTATCAGGCACTTTTTTGTCAAACACTGTTACAAAGTGAGCCTTAGTTAGGTATCTGTAGGAGGAAGAGCATATTTTTGCCTTCTCCTTGTTGGCCTCTTGGAAAAGACTTTGGCTTTTGTTTTTTCTGTTCTTCTGGAGTTTGTATTAATTTTCTTGCACATTAAGCAGTGTTGATGTGAGAAAAACAAAGAACAAAAAACCCAAACAACCCCTCAAACTATAAATTAGTAGCAGTGGATTTAATTTTGTTGCCAGTAAAATGTTTATAGAAGTACATTTTGAGGTGTTGTCAAAAATTACGTTGGAATACCTCTGAACTGAAGTTTTCTTTATCTCAAGAAATGGCCTGGAGAAGCTGGAGAGGAAGGCATTTTTGGAAGGGGACAGGATAGCTGAGTCACAGGGAGAACTGCAGAAATAGACTGACAGTCAGTAGAACCACAACCAGCCAGGCTTCCTAAGGGAAAGCTAAACAGAAATCTAATTTTAAATGTATCCTGCCTCTGACTTAGCAGATTTTTTACTGAACTATGGAGAACGTTTCCTAAAAGAACTGGAGGCAAGGAGTGGCACAGCTATAACCTAATGAGTTTGACATCAGTAGTATGCAAAGCTCTAGAGAATTTTTGAAGGAAAGAATTAACTAACAATATGAAACTAAGTAGACTGGGTCCTATGTGCATTTGCTAAAGATAGATCATGCCTGACTGACCTGCATATTTTGTAAGAATAAGTGATTGAATTCCTTTCTCTGTGAAAGAAATGGAGTAACTGTAATCTGCTGGGAACTTGATAATGGATCACACTTATTTTTAAGGTAGAGATACAGGAGAATTAGGGCAAGAGCTGTTACTTGGGTAAAGAGTAGTATGAAGGAGAAGAAGCAGAAACAGATTTGAGTCAGAAGAGGAACTATTGGTTTGAAAGGTACTTGCAAGAAGTGTTTCTCAAGATTGAAAATGGTGCTGGTATTGTTTACACAGTAAAATTGAACTATGATAAGCAAACTCGAGGAATCAGTATTTCAAAGGACATTTGGAAAGTTGTGCAAGAGCTGGACAATAAGGAATGCTGGATTGATAAAAATGGGATGCCTTATGAAGTTGTGTGATAGGAAGGAATAATAACAGTATAAGCTTGGGAATTGACACGAGGAAATGTCTGGAAGAGAAATGACACCACATGTGATCAAGGCTAAGTCACCAAAGTAGTGTGATTTGAGGGCAAGAATGACAATGTATTGTGTGATATTATGTTTATTGATGCATATAAATTCTGATCCATTTTTCAGAGAAAGGGATTTGAATTCTCTCTTCCCAAACTGGATGAGATAGTCCCTGGGCAGTCTATAACATAAAGAATGTAGAAGAGCTTCCCTAGCCAGGCTAATAAAGTAGATTTGGAGGCTGTATTCAGCTCTGTAGGTACAGGAACATTCTTCCCTTTTCCTCCCCTGCCTCTTCTCAACTGGTAAGCAGAGGCAGTTATGCTAAGCTGAAGTGGGGAACTGAGGTGACCAAAAAGCAAGCCTTGTTTTGGTGGGTTGCTTCTGAGGTGGTTGCTTCACAGGTTCTGTTTGCCAGGTGGACAGCTGCAGAGGGCAGACACACGGGCACAAGAAGACCACTGAGGGTGAATCACCTCTCTTGAGCTGCTGGACACATTGCTTTTGATGCAACCCAGGATGTGGTTGGCTTTCTGGGCTACAATGTGCAAAGTGCACATTGCTGGCTCATGTTGAGTTTTTCATCAACCATCACCCCCAAATCCTTCTCCACGAGGCTGCTCTCAATGACCTTTACAGTATTGATAGTAGCCTTTCAAGTATGCATTGAAACACTGTAGTTGCATTCCAAAAAACTGTTGGAAAGTTAAAAATGAGGAGGAAAAACCAGCTGTTTAATCTAAATGAGCGTTGGCACAAGAACCACTGGATATGAACTGTCTGAGCATGTGCTCCAGACTGCATACCTGAAACTGTGAAGTGTAGAAAAGCAAAGGTCTACAGCAGTGCTCAAATGGACATCAGAGTGAATTTGGAAAGGTTAAGATTGAAAGATCATAGAGCTAGGCTGCCTGTCCTAGCAGAATCAACCTGGTTTGCTTGACAAGGCTCCTTTCAGTTTCTGTTCCCATCTCTTTTCTCTAGTGTCTTACTAGGAAATGCATGTGGAGTTAAGGTTTTCTATGGATTTCTTGATGCTAGGTTCTTTTATTAGCTGCCTTTGCTTCTGAAGCTTCATAATTTGAAATGTACAGCTCTTGGTTAACTTACAGGATATGAAATGCGTAACATGCAAAGGCTTTGATGTACGGTTTGGAAATGTATAGGAGTATCTATTTCTTGAAAAACAATCTGTATGCATTCATTTTTGAAAGAGAAGGAGAGTCAGAATCTCGTTCTTTGTGCCTTTGGATTGGGAATATGAGCACCATAATTGTTCCTTTCAAGGTCTGACTGTTTAACTTGGGGGTCTTTTTGCTGGAATATAAGAGACAGTGAAGTTTTGCCATATGTACATTGTTAAGTCTGGGCATCCAGTTACCCAGGCAGTTGTTAAAAGCTTGGGAGTTGCCACTCACTGTCCTAAAGGCTTTTTGTTATCTGAAAACGAAAGCACTGAAAGTTGTGGACACATTGGGAGGAGTTTTCTCTAGTAAGCATGGAATAAACTTTTGGAGAACCTTCAGGCTTTTGTTTGTCTACATGACGAGATTGTCATCCTGTTTCTTTGAGCCCTGTAGTTACTGAGTTGAACTGTGAATCTAAGGAGATATGCAAAAAAGCGCTGGTTGCTGTCTCTTCTTTCTAAGGATTAGAGGTTAGTTATGGCAGAGTGTCCACAGAATGGGAGGAGAAACCTGGCTGCAAACTGCTAGGTCCACCTAGTATTTGACACACTTTCAACAGGCCCATTAAGGAAGGGAATGGCAATTGGCAGGCAGCCGGAATGGTGACTGGTTTCTTGGCTTTGTATGTGCTGGCTGACTTATTATGGGAACCCTCCTCAGTGAGTCATTAAATAGTAAATGTCCTGCAGCAGGCAGAACTCATGGGCAGTATACATTCACTCATGGTTTTCATGCATCTGAAAGAACTAACATTAAAAATTCCGGTTTTGATCCCTCTTTGCTGTGGATAAGAGGAGTGGCCTCAGGAAAAAGTAACAGCAAACACAGTGCTTCATCATGTGTAGTTGCTCAAACTCTTGCCCATTAATGTAAAACACACAGTTTTGGTGCAGTAGGAGTTCTACACACTTCTCAGGCTCTGTAGGACTCAAGGCACAAAAGCATTGGGGCACAAAGTGACAATGGTCTGATGCATTTTGGAGTATCTGTGGCTGCTCGACTCATTACCTACAGCAGCAGCTTCTATTGATCTGCTTCAGTGTAGGGTGGTAAGACTTCGACTTTGGTAGTATTTGTGCCTTTCTTCTGGAGCAGCTGTAGTTTTGAGGAGCTGTAGTAGTGAGTGACTAGTGATTTCAGAGCAAAAAAGGGGAAAGCTTTCTTTCAGAATCATGAGACACTTTCTCTCATTACAAGTGAGTGATAAAGCACCTAATTTGCCTTACAACACTTAATTTTCGAAAGCATTAACTAGTCTGGAGGGTCCCTACCTATACCTTATAACAGAAGAAGCCTTTAGCAAAAATGTAACCTGAACAGACCTTAACTAGAAGATGTAACTTGTGTTGAAAATACATGGAAAGACCTTTGATTTATAGTCATGGTAGAAGACTGAAAGTCCTGAGGTACAGTTCTCCAGTTGTGACCACGTGTGCTGTGATCATCACTTGAACTGTCTCCAAGCTTTATTTACATGGAGAAGCAGAGAGATAATAGTCTCTGAGGGTATAGAAAGGCTTAAAATATCACAAGTACTCTAGAAATAATTCATTTTTAAGGCAGAGTTAAAAGGAGAACTGGTGTGTTTGTAAAGGAGAGGACGAAAACATTTCAGCAAAGCTGGAAAAACTTGCGGCTAGGAGAGCTAGGCACAAGTGCCTGTAAACCCCCTGGCTGTTTGCTGAGGAAATGCATGGTCCTTTTGCTGCTGCAGTGCCTGACCTGCCACAGCAATCCCTACCTTCTCCTGATGCTGCAAGGCTTCTAAGCTAATCACATCTGAGTGAACTCAGGCCCTGTGTCACCACCAGTGAGGCCACACAGAATCTCACTTCATTTGGGGCAAGGCCCAGCTTTTCTGCACTCGGTGTCCTGAGCAATTGTGCACTTCACTGCTGACCTTGTGCAGCAGGTTAGCATTATCTCACGTATCCTCTGAAGAGCTTAAAATTATTCCACTTTACTGTTGGTGCTCTTTAACATAGGCATTTCTTACTGTGTTTTGGAAAAGAATTAAATTGTGAGTGGTAGGGAAAGTGAGGAAGTGCCGTGTGTGTCCTGGAATGCTCGTGCTGCTGGTCAATTTTGTTTGCCTGGAGTCTTTGATCTGTGAAATCTTGACCCACTTCTCTACTTCTGTGGGGGATGACATTTCAATCTCCCACAGACATGGGAATGGATTACTGTAAATACCAAAAGGCATATTTCTGTGGAATCCTAAAGTTTGCTGTAAGGATCTTCAAGGTACTGAACTTAATAACATAAATGTGATGCCCACTTTCTCCGAAGTAGTGTCTGAGTGCTTGTTTATGTGAGACTGTTTACGTGTGGACTGTGCCTGAAGACTCTCTTGCCTGACCAAAGGTTTTCTTCCTGGCATGCAAAGGATACCTAAAATCAGGAATGAAACAGCTGAGACCCAGTTTAAGAGTAGAGCCTGGATATAATCCTTGAGAGGGAAGAATGACCTTTAACTCTTCCTGAATTGTGTGTGATCTTCATCATTTGAGAGCTTCAAATACTTGAGCTCTGGAAGATGATGCTTGTTGTGATCTTTAGAAATTGGCACCTGGCAGTGGCCTGAGCAATCCGTGCACATGGCCTTTTTCACTGGTGCCTAGAAAGCAGGTGTCTTTAAGCAGAAATGTTGGCAACTTAGGCTTGACTTTGCAGAATTAGGAGATGTCTGAGGAATGAGCAAGGTCAATCTGCATTTTTATCAACTCTTGTGAACTGCCTATGTTTCCAGGTCTGCTGCTCTCTTGATTTTAGCACATTTTTTCAAGAGGGAAATATTGAAGTTGTTCTCTTTCATAGATTCCATGGGTGGGAAGTTTCAGGGGAACACTTTCCAGCCTTAGTCCCTGTTTTATTTGCTGCCTTTCTTCTAAGACTCTGCTTTACTGGAGAATTATTTTTTCCCTTCTTGATATCTGTCACTCTGGTAGTTGCTGTGATTCTCTTAGATGCACTTGATGCTCTTAAACATGCAAGTGAAGTGTATGCTTTGTTGTCTTTAAATTCCTTGTGTCTTTGTTTTGGGGGAGCACAGTAGGCAGATAATATGCAATAGGTAATCTTGTCTAGTGATTAAATAAGATCTTGTTAATGGAACAACAGAAACAAAAGTAAGTTGAAAAGTAACTAGGCTGGAATCAAGCTGAAGTGCTTTGTTCCTATTTCTATTGATGATAACCTGTAAACATTAGCATAATCCCTTTGGTTTTGTTCCCTGCTTTAATAATATTAAAGCACTTTAAAGGACCATTATGAGCATGAAATCTTTTAATAAAGTTAATCATAGCATACATCAAGTATCAAAGATTAGTCTTTTGTCTAAAATATGTGGATTTTATGCTCAACAGTTTATAACTTTTAAAGAGGCTTTTAACTTTTATTTGTAAGGCTACTCTAATTGGCATGGAGTGCTAATAATTTTCAATACACAATGAATTGTGGAGTACACGTACTTCTGTAAACAATACTGCAGATTCTGATCTCTTGTGTAGAGTTAATGATGAGTTCCATTTTTTGCATATCTGTTTAATCCACTTACATAGTACTTAGCGTTCAGTGTTCAAGAAAAACTTCGGTTGATTTGTTTGTTTCTTTATTTTGTTTCTTTGTTCAGTTTTTCAAAGAACCTTGTACTTTAATAATCTTGCAGTCACTTCTATGAAGTGCTGCCCAGGAAGTGAAGCATTCCATACTGAAGGAAGGATTCCATACTGGATGTTTTTTTCGTAGTTGCCCTGATATGCAAGTTGAGAGAAGATTCCTAAATACCCATTTGCAGTTATGTAATGCTTCCCATAGTCATCATACTGAACTTTCATCTTATGATTTGTCTGTTCTTTGTATGTGTCATAACATCTGAGTAGTTCTTTAAATATCCTGTGCCAGGAATCTCAGGCTTTCTCTTGAATAAATGAATGAGTGCTAAATGAATAAAACATGTATTTCTGTACTTCTGCTGTACCTTTCATTTACCTATTTCAGAATGTTTTCGAATAGTGAACACTAAGTACTATGTAAGTGGAT
>WAAE01004304.1:35587-52792 GCA_013400495.1 Nicator chloris
ATATTTATATATATAAATATAAATCTATTTATATATAAAAAATATATAAATATATAAGTATGTATTAATCATATATATTTTTCTATGCATATATACATGTATTGTACATAATTGTTAGAAATATTCATATTAATATTTATATAAATGTATAATGTAAACACTATTGTTATAGTGTATAACATGTATAATTATAATGTGTAAATGTATAATGTAAAACTGCTGTTAGAAGTCATTATATTACTGCATAGGCATTATTGGTATGTGCATGGGCTCTTCAGCTTGCAGATTCTGATCTGTTGGTTCTGCCATGCAAAAATGGGGAAAGTTTGTTATTTACATTCAATTGTTATTTAAATAATAAATTGTTCTTAGTGCTGAAAGACAAACAATACTCCTAGATTTTCATTTGGCTAGATGCTGCTGTTGTTATGGTGATTCAGATAAGGTCATTGGTGTGCTGGTCTTCTCTGAGTGGACTAATAAATTGGGACAACTAAGAGGACTAATAAATTGGGACAACTGATTTTAGAAATCCCTACTTCGAGTGAAGAACAAATACTGACTTATTTTTAAAGAGGTATCAAGTTTTAGGTGTAATTTTCATCTGTTGGGTTTTTTTGATTGCTGCTGCTTAGAGTTATACTCTATTTAGCCTACTTCTGCCTTTCTTTTTTGGAGAGGAAGGGTTGGTATCCTTGAAATAAAATGTGTTGTAATGATTTATGAAGGGAAAAGATTTTCTAAATAGAAATGTAATTAGTGGATTTTGCTGATCTCCTTTTCTTCATTTCAAGCAATTATCCTACCTATTTGTTGCAGTTGAAGCAATGGGAGAAATCAAAGCAATTGTTTAGAAGATGGAATGGGTTTGGTCCCTGTAAATTCGATTCTGTAATTTACTGAAAGCATCCTGGGTCTTTAATATAATACTGTCATTCTAAAGATTTAAGGTTTTTTTGAGATTAAATAATCTCTCCATTATACCAATGCAAAAACTTACTTTGATCTAGATGTTTTTTCATAACTTATCTGAAATCTTCCAAAATACCTATTATACTAAAGAGTTTAAGGAGTTCTTTTAAAGTAGATTTTATTTTGACTTGATAATTCACAAGAGTTGAAGTATTTTGTGTAGTGAAGAGCACAGTTATTTATTTTTCCCCTAAACCTCAAGACAATATTCTGTATTGGTTTTAGTTCTGAAATCCATCAGGACCTATCTGCTTACAGAACATGACAATTTGAACAGGTAAAAAGCATTGCCATCGAAACCCCTTGACAGACGTGAGCACTATTTCCAGCTGAAATGAAGATCCCTGACACTTGGAAGAGTAAGAAGTGCATGGAGATACTAGTTCATGTTTTATGTAGTTTATTTTAAAGTCTCTCAGGAGTTCAGCTTTGAATTTGAATTTCATCTTGTTGAGGAGTCATCTTTAATTCAACTGAGGAGACAAAAACCTGTAAAATTTTCTCTGGCAGTCAGCTCTAAAAACTTGTATGTATATCTTTGTTCCTATTGCCTACTGGGCTTTGTGAAAAGATTTTATTTCTCACATTTGCAGGCATTTTTGTAGTGATACATATATTAATGACATACAGGGACACTTTTAAGTACATGTATATGCATGCACATGCATATGTGAATGGATTTACATAACAAACCGTTATATTTAAATAAAAAATTAGCTCCTCTTTCTTCATTCTGTGAAGATGGTGAAAAAGAGGTGTGAGACAGGTCTCTTCAGTAGTCCCATCTCTTCCCCTGTCATGGTTTGTCTTGGATTTAAGGTGAAAAATTATAAGAAAATAACTTTTTAAGTTGCCGTCCCTGGGAGCACTGCTCTGTAGTTTGCACATGCAGGNTCAGTTTTTCAAAGAACCTTGTACTTTAATAATCTTGCAGTCACTTCTATGAAGTGCTGCCCAGGAAGCGAAGCATTCCATACTGAAGGAAGGATTCCATACTGGATGTTTTTTTCGTAGTTGCCCTGATATGCAAGTTGAGAGAAGATTCCTAAATACCCATTTGCAGTTATGTAATGCTTCCCATAGTCATCATACTGAACTTTCATCTTATGATTTGTCTGTTCTTTGTATGTGTCATAACATCTGAGTAGTTCTTTAAATATCCTGTGCCAGGAATCTCAGGCTTTCTCTTGAATAAATGAATGAGTGCTAAATGAATAAAACATGTATTTCTGTACTTCTGCTGTACCTTTCATTTACCTATTTCAGAATGTTTTCGAATAGTGACTTGGACTCTTGGCATTTCAGGTGGCAATGTAGTTTACATACTTGTAGAACGGAGGGAGGTTCAAAGCCGTGACTGAGTCTCGTGTGAGGTCTGGGTGTGTCCCTGGAGAGGGGAAATGCCACAGTCCTTGTGGCTGGATGTCTCATTAAGAGCCCGTGGGCACCAAGATGGGCATTAAGAGCCGATCTGTGGGTGAACAATTGGCTGCTGCTGATCCCAGTCTCCACTGGCTGCTGTGTTGGACAGACATCTCTGTCAGGGGTAGAGATTGAGGTGCCCTGGCTTGTTTGATCAAGGAAGCTGCCCTCTCTTGCCAGAGTTCATCCTGTATGAATTCTTGCTTTCTGTAATGGTACGAATCTCGTCTTGATGGCACAGAATTCCCTAGCAAGTCCCCTTGGCTGGAATGGTTGTAATAGTATTAAGTTCCTTTTCTGGGAGGAGCGTGGGGGTTTTTTTGGTTGTTTCTTCTTTCTTTGAAGAGACAGATAAGAGCCAAACTTCCAAAGCACAGTATTTATCTAGGGCTTGAACTCTATGACTATAAAAATAAAGTGTTTAATAATTGGAAAGACTGTCTAGAATGCATGCTAGCATGACATTGAAAATAAAGATTTTGGTGTTTCAGGTTATNGCTGGGAAAGGTTTTTGGTGAGACTCCAGTTGTTTAAAAACTCAGAACTGGTAGAACTGAAGTTCTGTTTACCCCATTATTACCACCTTTATACACTGTGCACTGCTCAGTTTAATAATTTTCAATAACTGTGGGGTTTTAGGCATTTTTCTAAGGCTGCTCAATATTCATCTAATACTTTGTTTTTGAAATAATGGTTTCTTTCCATACAAAGGATTCCTAACTGCAATTGATGCAAGTCTGCAAATTGAGCTGGAGAAATCAAGCAGAACATCTAGAAGATGGGGAACAGTTAGGGTGAGTTTCATCTGCATTAAGTTAGTCATCTGCAAGTTAGACTTAGAGCTAGCTCTCTTCAGAGATGGTCAAAAGAAACATCAGATGAATCACCCTCTGCAGGTGTCTGTTTTCTCTGACTTGGCAGCATGCTTAGGAAAACTGCCTTGGAGATCTTGCTTTTTGACATACAGTCAGCTGAGATGAGTCCCACATGCAGTGACTGCTTATTTAATATCAAAAAGTCAAACTTTCTCATCACTGGGAACTGTTAAGTTGAAGGAGTGATGGAAGGAAGTCCTCCAGGGCATTGCTTGCTCCTCTTACTGTTGGATTGTCCTTTTTCCTGTTTCTTTGTTACTTCCACACTTTTTTGGCCAGCAGCAATTCTATTAAACTACATGAATGTGATTCCTCCTTAGATATCAGGATACTTCCTGTATGGATCCTCTTGGGGAGGAGGAGAAATAATAGTATGTCATAATGTAAATCAGATCTATCATAAAATATATCTGTAAAATAGATTATTTAAGGCCACTTAAGCAGTTTTAATTTTGATTTGCCTGAGTTTTGTGATCTTCTCTCTTAGACACATGCATACAGACATTTAAACTGGTTTTTGAAAGAAGACGACTGATAGAAAGCAAGATTGTCTGCAGTGTCATTAGTGCCTGTACAGTTTATTGAATTTGGAACTGACAGAGCCTGCAGAAATCCCTGTTGCTGGGGTTATCTGATAGCATATTGTGAGCTCAAACAAAGTAGTTCTTCAGCAAATCTCACACTGTAAAAAGAACACAGGAGCCAAATTTCTTGGCTTTATTCTGGACTTTGAAAAGGAGTGTTCCTTAGTGAAAACATGTTTTTCATGTGGCTTGACTCATCTTACCCTTCTTTCCTTTAAATTTTTCTCCTAACTCATTATTTGGCTGGAGTGCAAAATACAATGGTAATTCTGAAGGTGCTTGGAAGCAATGATGTCTTAAATCCTTATTTGTAGTATTTCCCTGTCAGGAATGATATGTTGAAGGTATTTGCTGGAATCTAAGGAACTCGGAATTTCTCCTGTATTTGTTGGAGAGAAGCTCCTCCAGAGGGTGAATCTGAATCCCTCTCTGTTGACCATGCAGTGAAATAAAATACCTGAGTCAAGACATAAGCTCCTTGACTATCTGTGTTTTAAACTTGGTAACTGTGCTATATTTATTGCTAAAGTTACTCCTGCCAGATTCTAGTAATAATTCTGTAAACAGTATTTTCAGCCAACCAGTTTGAATCTGAACATCAGCAAAAGATATGATATTGCAGACATTTATGTGAGGTTTCTACCATTTTCATTTTCTTATCTGTGAGTTAAAAAGCAGGGAATAACTTTTCAATTTTCCTGATAGCAGGGAATCTCAGGATGTATGTGTGTACTAAATGGCAGACGGTTTCTCTGCTCCTTGTCTGGATGCTAATTGCAGTGTTTGTCTCTCATTTAGAAGTCACATGCTCTTGTTTTTGTCTTAGTGGCATATTTTGTTTAAAAGACTCTATGGATTTCACATAGTTATAAGGGTGGCTTCTTCTAGAGGCTGCCAGAAGCTTCCTCCATGTCTGACAGAGCCAAGGAGAGACCCAGGGCTGGTCAGTGCCCGTCAGGGGTGGTGGTAGCACCTCTGAGATCCTCTATTTGAGAAGGAAAGTTATTGCAGAGAAGGAAATTGCAGCCAGAGAAGAGAGGAGTGAGAGTATGTGAGAGAAACAGCCCTGCAGACACCCAGGCCAGCAAAGAAGGAAGGGCTGGAGATGCTCTGGGCACTGGAGCAGAGATTGCCCTGCAGCCTGTCATGAAGACCACAGTAAGGCAAGGCTGTCCCCCTGCAGCTCATGAAAGTCCAAGGTGGAGCAGAGATCCACTTGTAGACACCCCTATGCCACAGCAGGTGGAAGCCTGAGAGAGGCTGTGGCACCATGGGAGGCCTGTGCTGAAACAGGCTCCTGGCAGGACTTGTGACCCCACGGGGGACCTGTGCTGGAATCTGTTCCTGAAGGACTGCACTCTGTGGAAAGGACCCACACTGAAGCAGTTTGTGAAGAACTACAGCCTGTGGGAAGAACTCTCATTGGAGAAGTTCATGGAGCAGTCTGCTGGAGAAGGGTCCCCATGCTGGAGCAGGGGAAGGAGTCCTCCCTCTGAGGAGGAAGCAGCAGCAGAGACAACGTGTGATGAACTGATCATGAACCATCCCCATCCCCCTGCACTACTGGGGGAGGAGGTAGAGAATCAGGAATAAAGTTAAGTCCTGGAAGCAATTAACCCACCCCAGGGTGGGGGGAAGGTGTTTTTCAAGATATAGGTTTACTTCTTATTATCTTACTCTGTTTTATTGGTATGAAGTTAATTTTCCCAAGCCAAGTCTGTTTCGCCCATGACAATGACTGGTGTGCGATCCCTCCCTGCCCTTATCTTGACCCATGAGCCTTTCATTATATTTTCTCTTCCTTGCCCAGGTGAGGAGGGAAGTGATAGAGCAGCCTTGGCTGGCTCCTGGTGTCCAGCCAGGGTCAACCCACCATAACAAGGAATAAGAAAACTTGAAATTGATACAACATGTAGCAAGGCTGATTTCTCGTGGTGTTTTCTTGTCCTTTGTGCCTTTTTCTCAAGTTGGCAACAGTTGTAGACAGTGACATCATGTGTTAAGGTGAAGAATTTCACTTTTCCTTGGTATTCTCATCTTTCACAGGTTTTCTCTTTTGATATTATTATTATTATTTTATTTCATTATCCATCAAATGCCAAGATTATTTATGTGCTTACTTTGTCATGCTTTTTATTTTCCATGTGTACATACATTTTACAGCTCACTAGATATGCTCACTAACTAAATATCCTTGGAGAGAACTTACAGTATCAATAAACAGTTTCTTTTACTGAGAAATTTAGATTGTTTAGATTAGATTTAGATTTTGTTTAGATTTTGTTCACTGAATTAAGAAATGCCATCATGAAAAGAGTTGATGGAAGTGGCTGGAAGCCCAGAGGGGTCTCCATAGCAAAAGAAGATTGCACTGTAAACATGCTGATTGTGGGGATCTGTGGGAGATGTGTAGTGTAGTGCAAGAAATGGAAAAGTTGTTCCTATTTCAAGGAAAAAGAGGTAAATGGCAATTAAATGAAAGGCAAAATTGAAAAGCAGGATTTCTTAGTGAAAGGAAAAGAGAGAGTTTTGGCCATTGTTATAGAACAAGTTGCAGTCAGGGACATAAAAATATATAAATGTGTGTTTTGCTGTTAGTTTTTGAATTGATTCAACATCTTGCAGGGTAAAAGAGACACCTGCATTTGTTAACATTACCTTGTCTTGAGCACTCGAAGGGCTCGGAAGTCAAATGTGCTTTCAGGATATGTGTGCCCCAGCAATGACCCCTGCTGATGTTGCAAGTGTGGCAATGTGCTGCTGGGAAGAAGACACAGCTCTTGGGTGTTGTTTTCTGCTGGAAGATCTTTTTCATTTCTCTTGAGGAAAAGGAATTAGGCTCTAGAAACCAAATCTGCTCAGGACCTCTCAGTTAAACTGCACAAGTCAGTCTGTGGGTCCATTGAAGGAAGAGACAAGGACTGCTAGTTGGAAGAAAACCACTTTTTCCCCCATAATATTGGTAGGAAAAAAGTGCTATGCTGAATCATAGAAGCCTGCTTGTATGGTAACTGTAATGTATTCTCTCTTTTTCTCCCCTTTGTTTTAATTTGTTTGTTTAGGTTGAATTTTCCTATCCTCCCCTAAAACCTGGAGAAGGACATGACAGCCACAGTTTACCAGAGGAATGGAAGTACTTGCCATTTCTTGCCTTACCAGATGGCGCTCACAACTATCAGGAAGGTGAGAAACGAGAGAGAAAAGTTATGTATGCTTCTACTGCAACCCAAAAAAGCTACCTGATATCTGAACAGCTAACTGATGATTCTTTTTCCTGTTAGACTTCCTGCACTTCTTGTTTAAGTTGCAAAATACATTGCAATGATATGTTCCTTTAGGTGAAAGTAAAGGCGTACCTCCTACATCCAGAATTCAGATGTCAGTAAAAACTTCTGGGTTACGTATTAATTTAGCATAGTTCTAGCACAAAGCAAGGCTGCTGGCTTTCTCAGGAGTTCTTTGAAGGGTGAATAAACTCTCCTCCACTAATTTAGAGATTCTTAAAATGACCTACAAGTCGTGGAAAAACATGTCATTATAATGGCGTGAGCTTTAAAAGGGTATTTGTTGGCAGAATAAAGATAGAAATATCCATTTGCCATATAGTCACCACCAAATTTGTGGCACTTTTAATTTTTTAGTATGGCATTTATTCCTTTATTAGCAGTTCTATTCATCCCTGACATTTATATTTGTGTCCAGTTGTTTCATTTTTTTTCTACAGATCAGACAACGAGGAAGTCACTTTAAACAGCAAAATCACAGAAACCCTTTAATACCACTTTTAATTTATTTTGTTTTTTTAACTTGATATACTTAGCTTCCTTATTGTCTAGCTTTTGGAGACCTCATTTGGAAACAAAAGAAGTTTATCAAAATAATCCCTTTCCTAGCAGCAATAAGAGCGTCTCTGACTGCTCTGGGTCATGATTTTTGCTGAATTTCTGTATTGTTAGATACATTACAAGAAGTAGGCTACATTCAAAGCTGGGAAAATCACATGCAGCTGCATTTACTTGCTCTCTGTTGTCTCAGTACCATTCCAGCTAATACTCAACTGAGCATTTTTATTGCCGTACTAGAAGAATATAAATGCTTATTTTTTGGTAAGGAAAAAAAAAGGGTTGGCAGCAAAGGGGAAATATATATCCTTGTGTTTTGTAGGCAAGAATACACATGAACTTGAGCCAGGTAAATAGATTTTCTGATAATAATTGTGTTTAATTTACTGTAACTTTATTAGATATCTGGGGTTTGAGTTTTAAACTAATTCCTGTGGATAGGTGCATTTGTGCAAAGAGGATGACTTGGAACGGGAAATCGTCTTATAGGCTTTCTAAAACCCTAAGTGATCTCCAAAATATAAACTTGATCAAGATAGTAAGCATTGTTATAAAAAGTCCCCCTCTCTGTTGGTCATAATGCATATGGGATTGTCTCTCCTCTTCATTTTCTTACTGTGAAGCAAACAAAAAATTAATGGTTGGTTAAAAAAAAAGATTTTGCTCGTGTTTTGAGAGGAGAGGACAACTGTCTGTTTTTGGTTAGGATTTAGCAAATTTTTTGCAGTAGCAGCAAGTGTGTGTGCACATGTGTGTGTATGTATATCTCAAGCCATAAAAGTCTATCTCTTGTCATATTTTATAGATACTTTTCTTTTTCATTTTGCACTTGCACAGAGACAGTAATTATTTTCTGCCAGACTAGGTTTCACAAATTCTTTTTGATAGTATAGTGCTGGTAGTGGTGCAGATACCTACCTTGGCAGTGGTAGGAGCTACTCTAACCTTTCAAATGTGTGTCCCCTCCTGTGGTCATTGGGTTTCTTTTCCGATCTTGGTTGTGTTTGCCTTCTTAATGGCATCACACTCCCAACTGTACACACTGACTCACAGTGCCTTGCCTTTGTTCCTTTGTCCTGAATTGGGAAAGCAGCATGCCTGTAGGTCTCAGTGGTGCTTCTCTGCTGTCAGCAGCTGCTTCTGAAAAGCAATGTTGGCTTGGTCTGGCTAAACATGAAGCTGTCCTGCACACCTGGAGATTCTTCCACAAATTGTCTTGCAATGGGAAAACGAATTTGAGTCCAGACATAACTTTATAGGTGACTTGTTCCTTTCTTTTTTTTTTTTTTTTTTAATTTTAGAAAATAAGTGTGTGCCAGTACTTTCTGCAGTAAACCTTTAAGGAATGCTGAAAATAAACTGTTGTTAGTGAATTACAAAATAGTCTTTTTTTTTTCTAGATACCGTGTTTTTCCATCTGCCTCCAAGATGCGGGGATCGAACCACAGTGTATGGCGTCTCTTGCTATCGGCAGATTGAAGCAAAGGTAACTTTCCAAGTTGTGAATTAATTATATTAGTGAATAATAGGCATTAACAAACCTGAAATTCAGTGGCTTGGCTTTCACCACCAGGCAAAAACTGCATGATTGTCTTACATTAAAAGTCTGTGAAAATGCTCACAGTATATAGCTCCAGAACTTGAGAAGTTTTCTTTCCCGCACATCAGCAGCTGTATTGTGATCTTTTGAAATGTTCAAGGCAATTGAAAAATACATTTTGTTTCTTGAGAGCCAATCCAGCTATCAGCACCAAGGAGCAAAACTCAATTGGCAGTCTGTCACGTGGCAAAATTAAATTTCCAGGCAGTAGGCCTTTTGGGTGGAAAAAGTTGAAATTTCTCCCCACAGAGAATTTGAGTACTTCTGGGATCTGACCATGCAAGTGTAGGGATGTTTCTCTTCACCTGCTTCCTTTGCCAAATGTACACTTGCAGAATAGACTGGAATCTTCCCATTCATGGTAGCTGCTTAGTGATACCAACCTTTAGCAGTAAAACTGAAAAATTGAGGAGAGCCCCAGTGTGCAAATGATCACGCTGAGGAAGTTAAGTACTCAATCTACTCAAATCATCCCATGTTTTCAAAAATAGTAATGGTAGTATGATCTGTGCACTTAGAATTGAGAAGTTATTACAAATTTCTTTTAAAATTACTTATTTTTTCAGTGAATTGCCAAGAATCTGGAATGTCATGAGGGTTTGAGTTTTAATTTACACCCTCTGAATATATGACTCGTTTATGTATTCTGTTTCTGTGTTAATTACATCTTGATTATATTTCAAGTTCCTGTTCTTGCTCTAGGAGAAATTTTACTCGTGCTGTTTTTAATTCCATTTCTTTTGAACTAAATTCCATGTTGATTTTCATTCACTCATTATTTTTGCACCAATCTTCACTGTATTCTGTGATTCAGAGTCTTGCTGTATTTAACTATGCAATAACTTGGCTTTATTGTGCTCTTGATTCCAGTTTATGCTTTTTAGTAACCAATTAAGAAGATAAATCGATGTTTAAAATTAACTCTTTGGAACAACTAGAATAAAATCCAATGTGTTTCATATGACAACTCTAGCACTCTCTCCATCTGTCCTTTTTGATGTGTAGGCTGCAGTCCATACATTTTCTTTTTTGTATAGTTAAGTGAATCATTTGTGTGTATTCTGTCCTCACCATTTCTAGGTTTGCTGTTAAGTGCTGGGACCATTTGTTCTGGCTAAGAATATAGGTTATTTTGTGGATAAGCTTTTATTTTATGGATGGCTCAAAAAAGATGCATGAGTGTGAAACAATTTCTAGGCAGAGACATTTTAATCTGGTCCATTTTCACAGATGATGTTAGAGGAGAACAAGTGATGTGTTGTTGTTTCTCTCCCATACATTCCCCTGAGTTAAAATGCCGTTTCCTTTTCCAGGCTGTTGCCTTTTTCTCACACTAGTGTCTTTTAAACAGTGCTTTACCAATTGTCACAGCTGTATTTGGATCTTTTCTAACACAATGAGATGAGAATACAGCTCTGACATGTCACTGTCATGACCCTTTTTACTAGGTGGAATCACAGAATTGTCATACAATGGTTTGGGTTGGAAGGAACCTTAAAGATCAACTAGTTCCAACTCCCTGCCATGGGCAGAGGTGCTACCCACTAGACCATGTTTCTCAAAGCCCCATCCAGCTTAGCCTTGAAAGCTGCCAGGGATGGGGCATCCATAGCCTTATTGCTTTCCTAGCCAACATCCAAGTGCTTGAATTCCCCCATTAGGATGAGAGCTTATTAGCACAATGCTTCCCTTGTTGAAGCAAGGCCTTGTCAACAGGCAGGTGTCCTTTGTCGATGCTGTCCTTGATTTCTATCCACAAACTCTTGACCTGTTTGTGGCTGTTTCTCAGAGGTAACTCTTCACAGTCTAGCCATTCCTTAACATAGTGGATGACACCTGTGCCCCTCCTTTCCAGCCTATCCCTTGTGAAAACATAAGAGCATACTGTTGCATGGTTTGGATATTCCCCCATTGAAGATAGCCATTTTTAGGATTTTATTTAAATAGTGGAGTAGTGGGAACTAGACTTGGGAAAGAATTCTTTTTGAATTTGTGTTTGGGTAAAAACTCTGTAATATTTCTATTTTGTAGGCATTAAAAGTACGGCAAGCAGACATCACCCGAGAAACTGTACAGAAAAGTGTCTGTGTTCTCAGTCAGCTGGTAAGAATGTTTAACTCCCAAAACACCTTCAGGTAACCTTACCAATTGTTCTTCCATATTCTTATTTGGAAAATTTAGCTTCAAACATCTGTCTTAGCCATTGCAGAATAACAAAATATTGGAAAAAATTGAGTTGGAAGGCTGTGGCATTTGAGTGAGCTGCCTTGATTTGTGATATCTTGGAACTGGAAAAGTGTCTGCCTGTTGTCATGGATGGATACCTGTTTGCACTTCTGATCCTTCTTAAATGCTACTAACTCAGTTTCATGTGGTAAAATCGAGGAGTTTGGCTAATATAATCATGGAATGGGTAGGGTTGGAAAGGGCCACAAAGATCATCTAGCATACTCACTGGAGAGAGTGGCTACTACCTTCAACTGTGAGTGAGGTTTTCTGATAGCCACACATAGAGCATATTCTTGTTTTGGAGAGGTATCTTTTATTTATACCTATTCGTCAGAAGCTGCTGGTCACCAGGTAGGGAATACAAATTCTTTTTGTGCTTAAGGCTGAAGAAAGAACTATCATTGGAGCTATTACTCTCATGAACAGCGTTAAAGCAGGAAACTACTTTTCCAGAAAGATGTTCAGTGAGGGTATGGTACATGCAAATGGAAAGAAAATGAAATTATCATCATTTAAAATGAGTGCAGGAGAAAGATGCTGGGAGTTAGCCACTGAGGACTGCTCATCCATGAACTCATGTATAATAGAGTGTCAGTATTGCAAGACAAGCATGGAAGAAGATTAAAGTTCAAAATGAGTGACTAAATAGTTTTATTCATTTGCTTTTGTGTTTGTTTTTCTTCCAAGCCTTTGTATGGGTTACTTCAGGCAAAACTGCAACTCATCACACATGCATATTTTGAAGAAAAAGACTTCTCACAAATTTCAATTCTAAAGGTAACTTTCCAGTAAAATCCACACAGAACAGCTTGCAGTGTATGGCCACAAACTTTAGTATTTTAATTTAGTGCTCAAATATTCCTTTTGCATAAGTCATCCTTTATTCAGCTGCTGTAATACTTTAACATGAACTAAATGTGCTACTCTAATCTGACAGAGTCAGCTTTCTGATTTGTTATGAGATATGAGTGTGGTCATCAGCCTGTACCTCTGTTGATTCCATTAGTAAAATTTTGGTTTCTTTCTGGAAAAAGCTATTGAAATCCTTGAATAAGTGAATTTTATTTATTCTGGATTTTGTGAGACCATGTGCCATTAACACCTTCTGGGGGTTTTTTTGCTTTTGTTCTAATTTTTACAGGAACTTTATGATCATATGAATAGCTCCTTGGGCAATACCTCTTTAGAAGGGTCACAAGTTTATCTTGGTAAGTGACTTGTTTTGTACAAGGCAGCAGAGATGGTGTTACACTAAACAACACATGCCTCTCCTGAGCTAATTTGTTTATGTGCATTAACAGATTAAGCACCAGAGGTCTGCATTTCTTTATTAATGGACTTAAACAAATGTAAAATGTAGTGTTGCTTTCATAATACAGGAGTTAGTTTCAGGTTGAAAGCCATATCACTCCTTGACCTAAAAGTCTGACTAGCAGCTGTTTACCTGCTTTTGGTAAACAATACCTTCTTAATTTTTAGATTGAGCACCCCATACCATCAAATTGTTCAAGCTTGCATCTACCTGTTATTTAGGATATCTCACCACCCAGTTCTGACTCTTCCCTGTGTTTTCTGAATGCACAGTGTAGTATTTACCTCAGTGTTTCCCTAATGCTGTGTGGCAGCCGACAGGAGTTAACTCAGAGCACAACTATTCATGTTATTATTGTCTTTATTGTTGATGAATTCTTGCTCTTGCTGAAAAAGAAAAAAAAATTGTGTGAATTCTGCTATTGAAATAACCAGGTTCACACAGAATCCTTTATGGGTATCTCCCTCACACTGAAAAATGGTGACAAGAAGTAAATTAGTATCCCTGTCAGCTCTTGAGCTGTAATAATTGTTCTCTTTTTGGTGCCTCAGGTCTGTCTCCTCGGGATCTTGTTCTCCATTTTAGACACAAGGTAGGCATTCTCTGCTAGATATAAAAAGGACTGCAGTGTTTTGGGGAGTAAAATGCTTTGAGGAACAGAAAAATAAGTATATCTAGACATACCTCAGCAGGGAGTAAGAAGGCTGTTTCCTAAGTACTTCTGATTACAGCCTCCTGATTTTTCCGTCCCATTCCACCTATGTAACTCCAGTGAAAGCACATTCCAGACTAAGGAGTTTTTTTTAGTCTGAGGGATTCCTGGAGATCTCTAGGTTTGTGTGACATTTTTTAGTCCTGTCCCAAATTGCAAATGCTATCTCATTTATGATCTTGTTTCTATTTCCTGTTTCTTGTTCAATTAATGTGATAAAAGACTTCTGCTAAAGTCTGTACAGATAAAACTTGGAGTATTTTCCCTGTGGTTTGTAAATTTGGTAGCTTCTGCCATCATAGAACCTGAGGGGACTTGGACCTCTCCTTCTTTATCCTAATTTCTGTTCGAGTTGAATGTATCCTATAGCTAAAGTACAAATAACATTTAGAATATTTTATTAACTGAGATGCATCAAGGAAACAAGTTTGAGAATCTGAATTTCATGGTGTATTTGTGCCTGCTCAGTAGATTTTTGGGGTAGAATTCATTTTTGTTTAACTTCAGATGTCTGCCAATCATAACCCAGAAGCATCTGTATTTTTCCTTGAGTGTAGAGAGTCTGGACAGCCACTTCTGATCTAGATGCCTCATCTGTAGATGCCCAAAATTAGGTGAGGTGAATAGTATTCATGGTTTTTGCTAGATTTTTTTTCAGTAATTCTGTGGAGGAACTCTTTTATGTTTATGCAGTTTACTGTTTTTCAAAATTCTGGAATTGCACATGTTCTTTCTGCTAAACTACATATGATTCAAATTGCACAGTTCTTCTTTGTGGAGGTTTTGATTATTTTTGGGGTTTTTTTCATCTCATGGTATTTTTAAATGTGTGCTCAGGTGGAGAAAGGATGTTGGAACACTTTTTCACTGGTCAAATGCATTTGGTCATTTGATTGTTCTGCAGTGATTAACGTAAAACCTTGAACAAGAGACTATGCTTGCACATTATTTTTGAAAAATGGCAGTAGTTCACTCATCATATTTTTTCTTTTTGTGTTTTTTTCAGGTCTTGATCCTTTTTAAATTGATTCTTCTAGAGAAAAAGGTAACATTTTATATGCAGAGGCAGGTAGTTTACAGAGAAACGCAACTGTTAATTCGTTTTCATTTATAAAATAGAAGCATCTGTGCATCCACAGATGTACATCAATATATAAATTCAGTTATTAGGCTAAAAGAAACTGCTGTGTGTTGACCTATAAATTTGCCTCTACTTCTGTTCTGTTAACACTTGGCTTCTTTAGTTGCTATCCCAGCCAGAGTAGGTAAAATGTGATGAAATGTGACCTAATGTGAGAAACTTAACCTACTGTAAAATATAGGACAGGAGAAACATCATGCAGATAGGTACCTGTGTGGAGGAACTGATAGGAAATGTGGGTACCTAAAAGGGTACATACAGCTTTACAAAGATTCAGTAACTAAAACTTCTGGTTCAGGCTTTCAATAGACAGACCAAAGGAAACGAGTGCTAGAAGTGTCCTTCAGACCTGAATTCCATGGACACCTGTGGGAGACAATGAAGAGAACTGTATCTGTTAGGTCAGGCTGAACTCAGGTTATAAATTGGTAATAACTGCTGAATTGTAGTCTCAGTGCTTGCTTTGGGCTATCTTACTGCCTCAGAAGCAATGCTGGTTTAGTAATTTAAGTGTAACATGCAAAATGTGAAAGCAGATGTGAAATTGAGACATTTGTTTTCTTCTGTGTTCATATTAATGCCCTAGAGCAAGAACTTGGAGTGAAATGACTGTGTATCAGCTGCCAGACATATTCATGCAGGGATTTTGTTTTGGTTTAAAAATGTTATTTAAAGCTTTGTTTCAGTTTCCCAAATGCTACTTTTTCTTCAGTGAACCTGCTGTGTCAAAACCAAACTTCTTCAGAGTGCTGGGAAGGCATGTTAGAATTTCCTGTTAGCTGCAGCTGGAAAGTCTGTAGGATTTAATCTTCAAGTTATCAAAACAGTTGTGGAGGGTTTTTTTAAAGTCTATATCTGAGACCTAGATATCTTTTGTGAGGCAGTAAATATGATATTCCATTTTAAAATAGATGTAGCAGCTTCTCCAAAGCTTTTGCACTTGTCGCTTAATTCTGTAAGTCAGATATACCTTGACACCTCTCTCAGTATTTGTTGGTGAGAGTATGTCCTGAAGATGACTATATATTAAAGGCTGTGCTAAAAAGTACACTTGAGAAAATACAATTATGGCACAGTAGGGGTCACCAGATCAGTTCAGCATTTGGACATACACAAAGGAAATACTTCACTGAGCTACAGTTCTTTTCTGAAACTGCTCAAACCACAAGACACAAATGCACAGGAAGAGAGGAGAGAGAGGGTTTCCCAAGTGTGTTCACATTACTCAAACATACGAAATAGTTTTGAAAGTAACTGAGTGCTTATGGAACAGACCTGCAGGTTGCTTTGTGTCTATTTTTCCCTAAGCTTTGACAGGAAGACAACGCTTGCAATTTCAAAAGGAAGTTTTGGTTTTCAGGCGCTGCCTTGTGTTCTGGCAAATATTATGGTTTCAGAATAACTGTGGGAATCTGTATGTTCAAAGACTTTAAATATACTATGCAAGAAGCCACTCGTAATGCCAATTTTCCTTGATCTGAAAAATGCCACAGACTAATTTCCTTTAATCCGTAGCAATTTGGTTGATGTTTTTCCACAGGCTAAAAGCATTTTTTTCACCTCTCAGCTGTTATTAGGCTGGAAGACTACTTCCAGATGGTGATCATTTCACTTTCTGCCAGGACCACCCAGTTTGCTGATGTAAATTCTGTAGTGGGGTTAGGAGGGGTAAGGAACAGTGCATCCTTATAGACAGAGAGATGGCAGAGGGACCTGATGAAACAGATATAGAAAAGTATTTGCCACAATTAAGTGGTATACCCAAACAAAAAGCGAGACTGGAATAGATTTCTTTAAAACAAGGTACTTCTTTATAGGCTTAATTATTTCTATAGGCTTAAAAATAAGCTTGGCTAAGGATGCATGGTGTCTGAGAATCTAAACCTGTGGGAGTATCATAGGCTTTCTTGCAGTTGCAGTTCATTGCTATTACATCATGCATTTTTCATACATACATTATAAAGCAGCATCTTTAAAGTTAGATATTTTTATTCCCATTGGAGTCAACCAAAACTCTTTCCACAGATGAGCTGCTTGTTCTTCTCATCGTGCTTTTTCAGGGGTTGTTGCAATTTGAATTCACCTATCTTGTACAATTTTTCTTTGTAGTATGTTTAGGATAATATACCTAGTCTGTTTTCAGCTGAGGTACCATTAAATATCATTTGGCCTGTGTTAAGGCTGTGTAGGTCTTTCTCTTTGTTCCATCAGTTCACTAGATTGTAGACTGGTAAATACTAGTGGGACATGAGCTATTATTCATCAGTCTCTTCTAAAATGTCTTTCTTACAGCAGAAGTCTCTTATTAAGACTAAGTCCACAAACTTGCACTTTTAATTACATCATATGCCTATTAAACTGGACTGCAAAGTCATCAAGTTAGATCATTCTGTATTGCTTTGCATTCTTGATTCCTCATAATGCTCATGAATGTTTTTTTACTGGTATTGTGCTGATTAAGGATGTAAAAATGGCATTTTTAAACAAGTTGACTTTTGTGGGGATTTTTGGGAATT
>WAAE01004305.1:7380-24720 GCA_013400495.1 Nicator chloris
GGAGGGGCTCAGGCTCGGCGATTCAGCATCCTGGAAGGGCTCAGGATTGGAATTCAGCATCCTGGAAGGGCTCAGGATTGGAATTCAGCATCCTGAAGGAAGCCCCGGGGGAGGGTTGGAGTTCCCGGCCTGGGGAGAGGAGCCAGAGCAGTTTGCTCCTTTGCTCGCTCATTTTGGGAGTCCTGGCTCCAAACCCAGCCCTGTCACCTCCCGCTGTTGCTGTCGGTGCTTGGTGGCCCCTAATCCAGGCGGGATTCCCACTGGAGGGTGCAGACCCCTGGAAAAGACCCCTGGAAAAGATTCCCGAGCCCTCTGAGCTTCGGGAAATCCTTTTCCTGCAGCTTATGGGTCATTCCTTTTTTTTTTTATTATTTTATTTTATTTTAGGAGAGCCAGGAAGAATGAAACCCATTGTGATCCAGGCCTGGGCTGGGGACAGCGAGCTGGGAAAGGCAGGAGCAGCTCCTAAATCCCCTTCCCACGGCTCCCGGGTCCCAGAGGGAACGGGGCAGGAGCTGGGCTGCCGGGATCTGCCCCGCAGCCCTGGGACAAGGCTGGAAAACCCTCAGAAACGACGGAGCCAAACCTTTAACCGCGGTCACCGTGAAGCCACCTCCCCAACACCTTTTTTTTTTACATTTCCAGGGATTCCAGCGCGTCCCTGGGCATGCCTGAACCACAGGGGAAACCCGGGAACAGAGAGGGGCAGAGAGAGGGGGAGATTCCGAGCGGGGACTTGGAGCATCCAGGCAGCAATTCCTGAATTTTTCCTCCCCACATCTGGCTCGGGGGCCGGGGAGGGAGTGAGAAGCCTCTGCTATCCCATGCCAGCAATTCAGCTGGAAGAGCCGGGGTTTATTGCCTGCCGATCGCTTTCCCAAACACTTCCCTGCCTCTCCGGCATGCCCTAATCCCTCAGAGGCAGAAGGATTTTTATCTTCATCCAGCACCGCAAAAAAAAAAAAAAATTTAAAAAGAAAAATCCATAAAACCGGCTGCCTTTAAAAAAAAAATAAAAAATAAACCTCTTTTCCCAGTCCGTGCTAATAATTTACTCTTACTCCAGGTTTTATTGGGACTCCTGTCAAGGAGCCCCCCTCGGTAAAGAGCACAGAGCCCGGGCCAGGAGGATTTCCTCCCCGCCGGGAGTTTTAATGTCGAAAGCAGAGGTGGCAAACGAGCGGCTCAAAGCCCCGTGGTGGCCCCGGAGAGTTCCGCATCTGGCCTGGATCTCGGTGCTTAACACATTTTAACTCTTGCCCCCGAGCAGCTCCGGATTTCCCTCGGCAGCCGGCTTAGGTTTGATTTAAGAGGCTGAGAGCTGCAAGGAAAAGCCAAAAAAAAACTTGAAAAAAATAAAAATAAAATGTAAAAAAGGAGCTGTTGAAAGGTTCGAAGGGCGGCCCCGGGGTTTGGGAGCGGGGGGCGGGCTCGGGGCTGCCCCGGAGCTGCATCCCCGGGGGTGGAGGATGAAAGAATCCCCTGGGGAAAGAGGCAGGGAGCGGGGAAGGAGCGTGGCTCCGGCCGCCTCCAAACCAGTCCGTGCCGCTGGGCTGGCACTGGGAGCACTGGGAGAGCAGCGGGAGCCGCCGTGTCCTGCCCTGGGAAAGGGGGGACGGCGGGATCCGCGCCTCCTTTATTGCAGCGGGAGGCGGGTGTGTCCTGAAAGGGAATTTGGGACACTTGGAGGCTCTTCCTGACTTTTCCCTTCCCTTTTCTGCTCCCTCTCTCTCTCTCAGTCTCTGCCTGGGGTGGTGGCCGGGACTGACCCCTCCTCTGGTCACATTTTGGGGTACAACAGAGTCCAAATGCCTGCAGGAGGGAGGTTCAGGGGGACCTGGGAAGGGTTCCCTGGTTTCCTGACAGGGGAATGAATGGATTTGGAGAGCACCCAGCCATCCCAAATCCCTGCAGGAGGAGGTTCAGGATCTGCCTCATCCCTTGGGAAGGGTTCCCTGGTTTCCTGACAGGGGAATGAATGGATTTGGAGAGCACCCAGCCATCCCAAATCCCTGCAGGAGGGAGGTTCAGGGGCTCAGCACCACCCAGGATCTGCCTCATCCCTTGGGAAGTGTTCCCTGGTTTCCTGACAGTGGAATAAATGGATTTGGAGAGCACCCAGCCATCCCAAATCCCTGCAGGAGGGGGGTTCAGGGGCTCAGCACCACCCAGGATCTGCCTCATCCCTTGGGAAGTGTTCCCTGCTTTCCCGACTGGGGAATAAATGGATTTAGCAGCCCCAGAGGGGCTGGGCGAGCCTCTCCCCGAGGATGCAGCTGCCTCTCCCCCTCTCCCCTCTCTCCCAGAGCCACAGAACCATCCCAGACCCTGCAGCCCACCCCTCTCCCCGCTGATTCCCGAAGCCCCTCTGGCCCAGGCGTTTCCCTGGGTGGCCCCTGGGTGGCCCCTGGGTGGCTCCCGGGTGGCTCCCGGCTGTCCCTGGCACAGGGCACGGAGGGCACGTGTCCGCCCAGCGCCAGCTCAGCTCCGCTCCCTCCTCTCCCTCGCTGCCGCCTCCTCCCGCGCCCGCAGCAGGCGAAACCCGCCGCTGTTGCGGCAATCCCGGCTCCCTGGCACGCTCCCACTTTCCCAGGCGGGATGAGGCGCCGCTCCCAGCCCGGCAGCCCCGGCAGGATACCTGCACGATGACTGGGAGAACTGGGAGAACTTCCCGGCCGGCGCTGGGAAAGCCGCGCCGAGGGAAGCCGGGGCTGCGGCAGAGGATGAGTAACTTGCCCCAGGGCACGGCCCCGGAGCCTGCCTCGGCCTGCCCGGTGGTTCAGCAGCCGGCCCGGCCTCCCCGGCCCCTCCTGCCGCTCGCAGCTGCCTTCCTTCCCTCCCCGGCCCCACGGAGCTGAGAGCGCTCCGGGAGGAGGGGAAAGCTGCGGCCAGCCCTGGAACCGCCCTGGCTGCCGGGGGAAAGGCAGGGAAATTGCCAGAAAAACCCGCAGGAATCTTCTTCTCCTGGAGAGGAGAAGAGGGCGAATCCTCAGGTTGCCCCAGAAAGGGCTCTGTCCCCGTAAGGTTTAGTGCTAGCAGCCGGGATACTGCCAGAAAAACCCGCAGGAATTTTCTTCTCCTGGAGAGGAGAAGAGGGCGAATCCTCAGGTTGCCCCAGAAAGGCTCTGTCCCCGCAGGATTTAGCGCTGGCAGCAGGGAAATTGCCAGAAAACCCCGCGGGAATGGCTGAGATCGCCCGTGTCCATCATCCCCTCTGGCGTTCCAGCCTCTCCTGCTGGAGAGGAGAAGAGGAAAATCCCCCAAGTGGTGCCAGAAAGGCGCTGTCCCCCCAAATTTAGTGCAGGCAGCAGGGAAATTGCCAGAAAAACCCGCAGGAATCAGGAGAAAAATCCTCAGGTTGCTCCAGAAAGGCTCTGTCCCTGCAGGATTGAGCACTGGCCGTAGGGATACTGCCAGAAAAACCTGCAGGAATCTACTCCTCCTGGAGAGGAGAGGAGAAAAATCCTCAGGTTGCCCCAGAAAGGCGCTGTCCCCCCAAATTTAGTGCTGGCAGCAGGGAAATTGCCAGAAAAACCCGCAGGAATCAGGAGAAAAATCCGCAGGTTGCTCCAGAAAGCCTCTGCCCCCGCAGGATTGAGCACGGGCCGTAGGGATACTGCCAGAAAAACCTGCAGGAATCTTCTCCTCCTGGAGAGGAGAGGAGAAAAATCCTCAGGTTGCCCAGAAAGGCTCTGTGCCCCCAGGATTGAGCACTGGGAGCCGGGATACTGCCAGAAAAACCTGTGGGAATCAGGAAAAGAGGAAAAATCCTCAGGTTGCCCCAGAAAGGCTCTGTGCCCCCCAGGATTGAGCGCTGGCCGTAGGGATACTGCCAGAAAAACCTGCAGGAATCTACTCCTCCTGGAGAGGAGAGGAGAAAAATCCTCAGGTTGCCCAGCAAGGCTCTGTGCCCCCAGGATTTAGCACTGGGAGCAGGGATACTGCCAGAAAAACCTGCGGGAATCAGGAAAAGAGAACAAACCCTCAGGTTGCCCCAAAAAGGCTCTGTGCCCCCAGGATTGAGCACTGGGAGCCGGGATACTGCCAGAAAAACCTGCAGGAATCAGGAAAAGAGAACAAACCCTCAGGTTGCCCCAGAAAGGCTCTGTCCCCCCAGGATTGAGCACTGGGAGCCGGGATACTGCCAGAAAAACCTGCAGGAATCAGGAAAAGAGAACAAACCCTCAGGTTGCCCCAGAAAGGCTCTGTCCCCCCAGGATTGAGCACTGGGAGCCGGGATACTGCCAGAAAAACCCGCAGGAATTCCTGAGGCTGCCTGCCCGTGTCCATCCCTCCTGGCATTGCAGCCTCTCCTCCCGCAGAGGAGAAGAGGACACATCCCCCAGCTGGATATTTAGGTTGGATATCAGGGGAAATTCTTCACTGGGAGGGCGGTGAAGCACCGGGTCAGACTGCTCGGGGCAGTGGGGGAATCCCCAGCCCCCCGGGAGTGCCCCCAAAACGTGGGGGTGTGACACCTGGGGACAAGGCTGGCAGTGCTGGGCCAGCGGTGGCACACGGTGAGTTCCTCTTCCAGAATTCCTTTCTCCGAGCTCCCTGCTTTAACCCAGAATTCCAGGTGGAATTTCTGAGCCGCGCTCCAGCCCCGGGGCCGAAAGGAGCAGGAGCAGGAGCTCCAGGGAATTTCTGTGCTCTCCACGGAGCTGCCCCGGGCAGAGCTGGGGACAGAGGAAATCAAATCAACAGGGGGAAAAAAAAAGGAAGAAAAGCAATGGGAAACAAGGAAAAAAAACAACGGGAAAAAGAGGGAAAGCAGTGGGAAAAAAAGGAAGAAAAGCAATGGGAAACAAGGAAGACAATGGGAAAAAGAGGGAAAGCAGTGGGAAAGAAGAGAGAAAAGCAATGGGAAAGAAGGAAGACAAACAATGGGAAAAAAGGAAGAAAAACAATGGGAAAGAAGGAAGAAAAGCAATGGGAAAAGGAAGAAAAGCATCGGGAAAGAAGGAAAATCTCCCAAGGGATGTTTCTGTCTCTCTCACCCCTGCAATGACCTTGCCCTCCCAAGGAGCAGAGCCAGCTCCAGGACACGGCAGAGGGCCAGAGGTGGCTGCTCAGTTTTTGGGGAACAGCCGGATTTTGGGGCCGAGCAGTGAAATCAGGAGGCAGGGTGAGGGATGTGGGCAATCTCAGCCGTCTGACGTGACACGGGCACCTCCAGCATTCGGGATCTCCACCAGGATGCCCCCACAGCTCCCACCAAACGAGCCCTGAACATTCCCACCAGGAGGGAGATGCTCTGCCCAAAACCTGGCCTGGTTTTTTCCCTGGGCTTCAAACACCAGGAGCTGCCGCCGGGCGGTTCTCTGCCCAAAACCTCGCCTGGTTTTTAACCTGGGTTTCAAACACCAGGAGCTGCTGCTGCCGGGAGGTTCTCTGCCCAAAACCGGGCCTGGTTTTTTCCCTGGGATTCAAACACCAGGAGCTGCTGCTGCCGGGAGGTTCTCTGCCCAAAACCTCGCCTGGTTTTTAACCTGGGTTTCAAACACTCCCAAAGCTGCGTCCAGCCGGAGACTGGCGCTGCTCCCGCTCCCGTTGCAGAGCCTGCAATCCCTGCAGCTGTCAGTCAGAGCCGTCGTCAGGCAGAGCTGTCAGGCCGGGCGCTGGCGCTGATTGACAGCCCGGGTTGTTATCTCGGAATGTGTCATCCCGGCCTGACAGGGCAGCGGTGGGAGAATTCCAGCATCCATTTGTGATGAGCTGGCTGCAGCAAATCCTCCCCCAGCCCCTTGCCGAGCATCCCTGCCCGGAGGAGAGATGGGATGTGGCAGGGCAGAGGGGGTGGAGGCGGGTGGGCTGCGTGTCCCAGGAATCCTGGAGGGTGGGCGATGGAAAAGAGGGGATTTCTGTCCCCGTCCGGACTCCTCGGGTGGGAATTTGAGGCAGGAAGCAGAGGATGGCGGGGGGGAAAAATCGATGGTCCAGCTCGGGGTGTTCCAGGATTCCGTGGGTCTGAGAGCAGAGCTTCACCGGGGATTTTACCAGCAGTGGGAAAGAGGAAAGGCAATGGGAAAGAAGGGAGAAAAGCAGTGGGAGGAAAGGAAAAAAAACGGGGGGGGAAAGAGGAAAAGCAATGGGAAAGAATGAAGAACAAAAATGGGAAAGAAAGAAGAAAATGGGAAAGAAGGGAGAAAAGCAATGGGGGAAAAGGAAGAAGAACCATGGGAAAGAGAGAGGAAAAGCAAGGGGAAAGAAGGGAGAAAAGCAATGGGGGAAAAGGAAGAAGAACAATGGGAAAGAGAGAGGAAAAGCAATGGGAAATCAAGAAGAAAAGGAATAGGAAAGAAAGGAGAAGAGCTATGGGAAAGAAAGAGGAAAAGCAATGGGAAAGAAGGGAGAAAAGCAGTGGGAGGAAAGAGGAAAAGCAGTGGGGGAAAGAGGAAAAGCAATGGGAAAGAAGGGAGAAAAGAGGAAAAGCAGCGGGGGAAAGAGGAAAAGCAATGGGAAAGAATGAAGAACAAAAATGGGAAAGAAAGAAAGAAATGGGAAAGAAGGGAGAAAAGCAATGGGGGGAAAGGAAGAAGAACAATGGGAAAGAGAGAGGAAAAGCAATGGGAAATCAAGAAGAAAAGGAATAGGAAAGAAAGGAGAAGAGCTATGGGAAAGAAAGAGGAAAAGCAATGGGAAAGAAGGGAGAAAAGAGGAAAAGCAGCGGGGGAAAGAGGAAAAGCAATGGGAAAGAATGAAGAACAAAAATGGGAAAGAAAGAAAGAACAAAACAATGGGAAAGAAGGAAGAAAAGCAATGGGGGGAAAGGAAGAAAATGGATGGGAAAGAAAGAGGAAAAGCAATAGGAAAGAAAGGAGAAGAGCTATGGGAAAGAAAGAGGAAAAGCAATGGGAAAGAAGGAAGAAAAACAATGGGGAAAAGGAAGAAAAACAATGAAAGAAATGAGAAAAGCAATGGGAAAAAAGGAAGAAAAACAATAGGGAAAAAAGGAAGAAAAACAATAGGGAAAAAAGGAAGAAAAACAATGGGAAAAAGAGGGAAAGCAGTGGGAAAAAGAGGGAAAGCAATGGGGGAAAGGAAGAAAAGCAATGGGAAAGAAGGAAAAGCTCCCAAGGGATGTTTCTGTGTCTCTCACCCTGCCCTGACCTTGCCCTCCCAGAATCTCCTCTGCGAGGGGCACGGGCCCCTTCCCCCTCCTGCAGCCCGGGGCCAGGGCACTTCAAGCCTCGTCAGCAGCCGGCTCTGCAGGATTGTCCCCAGGTCACCTTGGCCGTGCCACCAGCCCAGCCAGGCTCTCCTCAGGGACACTTCTGCCCTTCCCCACCCCCTGGAGCTGCTCAAGGCAGCCGAATTCCCCCTCCTCCCAGCCGGGTCGCTGCCCTTTGGTGCCCACTAAAAATAACCGGCGGTGGATGTGTCTGAGCCTGTTTGGAGGTAAAATTAAAAAAAAAAAATCGAGCCCTTTGTGGCCTCTCCCGGCAGCTGGGTGCAGCCCTGCCTCGTGCTTCCCCCCAAAAAAAACCACCACGGAGCTTTCCATGATCAGCACTGGTGGAAAAGTAACTCCCAGCTGGATCTGGAGTGGGAAAAGCTGCTCAAAAAAGCAATATGTGCTAAAAAAATTGGCGCTGATGTCTCCGGGTGCCGCCGGGAGCGCCCAGAACTGGCTTTGCTCAGCAGCTGGTGTGGGAATTTAAAAGGTAGAAGAGTTTTTGGGAACTGTAAAGAAGGCTTCAGGAGGCAGGCCTTTGGATTTTGCTGTTTTCTTTGTATTGCTTGCTTTTTGCTTGTGGTACAGAACAAATAAAAACCCTTTAACTGTGAAGTGGATCGGTTCCCACCCCATTTTTCAGAAGACACAAATCCATCCCAACTCCTGGATTTGTTCCGCCTTCTCCCTTCTTTGCCCCCGGATCCTGGGATGCTGGGGAGGACAAAAGGGGATCCCACAGACCCCGGGAGCGCCGTTTTCCCCGCTTCCCACACGTGCCAAAACACCGGGAGCACCGGGAGCGGTGAGGGGAGGTGGAACGGGAATGGGAAGGGTGAAAAATTCCCGGATTCTGGTTAAATCTGGGAATGGCTTTATTCCGTGGCTCCGTGAAAAATCCCGGGATCGCACCGCGCATCCCGCCGGGCCAGGGCTTTGTTTTAGGGTTCCCCGAGAGAGAGTGGGGGTTTGGTGTCATTTTTTGGCCTCCTGCTCTGCGAGGGGACAGGCTTTAAACCGAGTTACACCAACCCAAGGTCAGGATCTGAGCCTCCCTCTCCCAGCTGATCCCGTTTTGTCTTCCCGGAGAAAACCTGGGAGCTTTCCCTGGGTGGTTAAAGCTGTTTCCACATCCAGAGACCCCAAACCTTGAGTTGTTCTCAGGTTTGGGGTCCCTGGGCGTGGAAAGAGCTTTAATGAGCAAACCACGAACCAGTGGCTGCTCCCAGGGCTGGAATTCAATTCAGCTCCCGCTGCTGCTGCTGGATTTTGGGGAAAGTTTTGCCTTCACCCCTCACAGCTCAGCGTTCCTGCTTCCCCAAGGATCCAGGGAATCCCGGCAGAGCTCGGGATTTGTTGCTGGTTTCGCTCCCAAACGCTGCCAAGGAACCACTTTGGATTTAAAAAAAAAACCAACAAAAACGAACCGAAAATGCACCCGGATTCTGGGGGCTGCCTCCCACCTGCTCCGCTCCGTGTCTGTGGCTCGGCCTCGGGATCTTCCCGAGCCTCTGGAAACGAGGATGTTTGCAAACATCGGCCCGGGAGAAGTTCTGCGGCCGCAGGGAGGAGGGAAAACAGCTCAGCTCGGCGCCGGGGCAACACCTGGAGCCAGATGTGGGAGGGGGAATGAGCCAGATGTGAGGGGGGATTGATCCAGATGTGGGAAGGGGGAATTGATCCAGAGGTGAGGGGGGATTGATCCAGANAAAAGAGGAAAAGCAGTGGGAAAAAGAGGGAAAGCAATGGGAAAGAAGGAAGAAAAGCAGCGGGAAAGAAGGAAAAGCTCCCAAGGGATGTTTCTGTGTCTCTCACCCTGCCCTGACCTTGCCCTCCCAGAATCTCCTCTGCGAGGGGCACGGGCCCCTTCCCCCTCCTGCAGCCCGGGGCCAGGGCACTTCAAGCCTCGTCAGCAGCCGGCTCTGCAGGATTGTCCCCAGGTCACCTTGGCCGTGCCACCAGCCCAGCCAGGCTCTCCTCAGGGACACTTCTGCCCTTCCCCACCCCCTGGAGCTGCTCAAGGCAGCCGAATTCCCCCTCCTCCCAGCCGGGTCGCTGCCCTTTGGTGCCCACTAAAAATAACCGGCGGTGGATGTGTCTGAGCCTGTTTGGAGGTAAAATTAAAAAAAAAAAATCGAGCCCTTTGTGGCCTCTCCCGGCAGCTGGGTGCAGCCCTGCCTCGTGCTTCCCCCCAAAAAAAACCACCACGGAGCTTTCCATGATCAGCACTGGTGGAAAAGTAACTCCCAGCTGGATCTGGAGTGGGAAAAGCTGCTCAAAAAAGCAATATGTGCTAAAAAAATTGGCGCTGATGTCTCCGGGTGCCGCCGGGAGCGCCCAGAACTGGCTTTGCTCAGCAGCTGGTGTGGGAATTTAAAAGGTAGAAGAGTTTTTGGGAACTGTAAAGAAGGCTTCAGGAGGCAGGCCTTTGGATTTTGCTGTTTTCTTTGTATTGCTTGCTTTTTGCTTGTGGTACAGAACAAATAAAAACCCTTTAACTGTGAAGTGGATCGGTTCCCACCCCATTTTTCAGAAGACACAAATCCATCCCAACTCCTGGATTTGTTCCGCCTTCTCCCTTCTTTGCCCCCGGATCCTGGGATGCTGGGGAGGACAAAAGGGGATCCCACAGACCCCGGGAGCGCCGTTTTCCCCGCTTCCCACACGTGCCAAAACACCGGGAGCACCGGGAGCGGTGAGGGGAGGTGGAACGGGAATGGGAAGGGTGAAAAATTCCCGGATTCTGGTTAAATCTGGGAATGGCTTTATTCCGTGGCTCCGTGAAAAATCCCGGGATCGCACCGCGCATCCCGCCGGGCCAGGGCTTTGTTTTAGGGTTCCCCGAGAGAGAGTGGGGGTTTGGTGTCATTTTTTGGCCTCCTGCTCTGCGAGGGGACAGGCTTGAAACCGAGTTACACCAACCCAAGGTCAGGATCTGAGCCTCCCTCTCCCAGCTGATCCCGTTTTGTCTTCCCGGAGAAAACCTGGGAGCTTTCCCTGGGTGGTTAAAGCTGTTTCCACATCCAGAGACCCCAAACCTTGAGTTGTTCTCAGGTTTGGGGTCCCTGGGCGTGGAAAGAGCTTTAATGAGCAAACCACGAACCAGTGGCTGCTCCCAGGGCTGGAATTCAATTCAGCTCCCGCTGCTGCTGCTGGATTTTGGGGAAAGTTTTGCCTTCACCCCTCACAGCTCAGCGTTCCTGCTTCCCCAAGGATCCAGGGAATCCCGGCAGAGCTCGGGATTTGTTGCTGGTTTCGCTCCCAAACGCTGCCAAGGAACCACTTTGGATTTAAAAAAAAAACCAACAAAAACGAACCGAAAATGCACCCGGATTCTGGGGGCTGCCTCCCACCTGCTCCGCTCCGTGTCTGTGGCTCGGCCTCGGGATCTTCCCGAGCCTCTGGAAACGAGGATGTTTGCAAACATCGGCCCGGGAGAAGTTCTGCGGCCGCAGGGAGGAGGGAAAACAGCTCAGCTCGGCGCCGGGGCAACACCTGGAGCCAGATGTGGGAGGGGGAATGAGCCAGATGTGAGGGGGGATTGATCCAGAGGTGAGGGGAGATCGATCCAGACGTGAGGGACGATTGATCCAGAGGTGAGGGGGCAGAGCCACATCCCCAGGAAAAAGTGGAATTTTAACCCCACTTTGCGGCTGTTGCCTTGAACTTTCGGGAAAGGGCGTGTTCTGGGGGGACACCCCCGTTCCAGCCAGCATTCCCGAGCCCTGGGGGGTTCCCAAATCCCCCCTGCAGCCCTGCAGCGGGCTGGTGTCACACTTTTAATCCACCTGTGCACGTTGGAAACGCAGGTGCCGGCCCCAGGCCACGGCGGGGAATAATTAATGGAATATTAACTGGGAATAATTCCCTTCCTCATCGGGGAGGGAACATCCTGTGCTGCTCCCACGGGGATGGAGGGCTCCCTGATCCTTGGAATGACAGACTCCTGGCTGAGCAGCTGGACAAAGGAGGAGTCCACTCCTGTGGGCTCTGCCCTCTGTGCTGCAGCAGAGCCGGGATTGATCCCGGAAAAATGATGGAACTGATGGAAAAACCCCAAAACCCCCAACAACAGCTCGGGGTAACCTCCCGGTAACCTCCCGCACCTTCCCCAGAGGAACGCTGCAGCTGGAGGAAGGGATTTGTCATCCACGGGGAACATCTGTCCCTGTCCTCGGCCGGGGTGACAGCCACCCTTCCTCCCCTTCTCCACACCCCCGGCACCGACCTGATTTTACATTTTATTTCCTTTCCCACCGCCTCCGGCGAGTGGAAACCTCACCTGAGGCGGGTCGGTGGCGCTGGGTTGGGTTTCCCGCTGGTGGATGCGCTGCTCCCACGGCATGGGAGAGGGAGACAGGGCAGGAACTCGGCGCCAAGAGCCCGCCTTTGAAAGGGCCGCGTTCCGGCCCTGCCTAAGAGGGGCTAAACGGGAAGATCTGATTAAGCGTCTCAGTGCGGTGACCCTGACCTCAAAGAACGCGCCGAGGCTCGGGAAGGAACTTCATTGCAATTAATCAGCTTAACAGGCCGAGTGGAGCTGCCCGCGCCCACTGAGCCGGGCTCCCGCTCCTCCTCCTCCTCCTCCTCCTCCTCCTCCTCCTCCTCCTCCTGCCGGGGCTCCGGGATGCGCCATCCAAAGGGTTTTTTGGCTGTGAGGTTGCCCGAGTCACTGGCAGCCTTTGGAATATCACAGCCCCAGAGCCTCCCGTCCCTCCGCGGCCCAGCCCTGCCCCAGCTCCCGGGGGAAAAGCGGGACACGTGGGAAGGCGGGGATGGCTTTGCCCCCCTTCCCCAGCCTCCCCTGGGGTGGCCGTTCCCTCCCGGGCAGGGGAAGGGAAGAGCGAGGCAGCAGGGACGGAGATGTGGCTGCTGGAGGCTGAGGCTGAGGAAACGGCCGTGGGAGGCAGGAGGATGACCCCAGAGAGCGTCCCGGGATCGTGGAATGGGCCAGGTTGAAAGGAGCCTGGAAGCTCCACTCCCCTGCTCGGTGGGAAACTCGGAAGCAGAAGGCAAAGGATGGGAGATGGGAAAGGGGAAAGTCTCCTCCAGAACCTCCCGTGCTTTTCCAGGTGGTTTTTCCTTTTTCCCTGGGGGTCTGGGCAGGCTCAGGACAGGGGAAAAGTCTCCTCCAGAACCTCCCGTGCTTTTCCAGGTGGTTTTTCCTTTTTCCCTGGGGGTCTGGGCAGGCTCAGGACAGGGGAAAAGTCTCCTCCAGAACCTCCGGTGCTTTTCCAGGTGTTTTTCCTCTCCCTTTTCCCCTGGTGACCTCGGCAGGTCTGGGAAATGGGAAAGGAAAAGGTCTCATCCAGAACTTCCAGTGCTCTTCCAGGTGTTTTCCCTTTTCCCCTCGTGGCCTGGCCAGGCCCGGGAGCTGGGAAGGGCTTTGGTTCCTGCCCGGAGCGCTGGGGGAGCCTTTCCTTGCTCTGGACAGGATTTCTCGGCATGCCCGTGGGGTCAGGGCGCTGTGGAAGCCACAGCTGAGCCCCCGCCGAACATTCCAGCGGGTTTGGTGCCTGGAACTCCATTCCCGGCCCCGTTTAGCGGGAAATGGCTCGTTAACACCTCTCCCCACATCCTTTCCCATGGAACGAGGCGCAGCTGCTCCAGCTCGGCTGGGATGAGGAGGAATCTCCGCTTTTCCCCCTCCTCCGTCCCCCTCCCACCTCTCCTTCCCCCACCACACCCCGATCATTCCATGATTCCCGCGAATTCCCGGCCGCCGGAGCCGTTATCGCTCCCATCCCTCCGGACTTTTACCTCCGGGGAGCCGCGCACTTTGCTCTTTCCCCGCACCTTTAAAGGGACAAGGGCAAATTCCCAACCCTCTGGAAAAGCGGCGGCGCTCGGGAGCCTTTTGGAGGGGCTCGGCACAACCTGGAAGGGACGAATTGGCGGCCTGGGTCCCAGCCAGGGATGGAACAGAGCCGTGCATCCCCTGAAGCCGCTGGAAGCTCACGGCAACGCCGTTCCTTGGATTTGGGATTTCTGGGGCGCCGGGAGCGGCGCACGGAGCAGCCCGTGGGGCAGAGCGGGTGGGCAGAGCTGGGCACACGCCCTGCCCCGGGGGGCTCGGGGGGCTCGGAGGTGACGCCCTGGGCAGAGCGGGTGGGCAGAGCTGGGCACACGCCCTGCCCCGGGGGGCTCGGGGGGCTCGGAGGTGACGCCCTGGTGGCATTTCCAGGCTCTCCGGAGGCAGAGCCGCGTCTCCGGGGAGCGCCGCGTGTTTGCGCCGCTGCCACCGCTCAAAACCCGCTGGGAAGGAGAGGGCTTCGCCCTGCCTGCTCTCAGCCCCCTGCGCGCCCCGGCAATAAAGGGAATTTGCCGGATCTCGGGGCGATCTTGGCGCTGAGAGCCAGGCCGGGGACGCGGGGCTGCCCCGGGGAGGGATTCGGTTGCAGGCAGGCGACAGCCAGGCTTTCATCTGCTGCTCCGAGCCTCCTTCAGACGGGAGAGGAGGGGTGAGGGCTGTGGGGGATGGAGGAGAATTGCTGTAACATGATTTTCTGGCTGTGATTGCATAACGAAGCCTCCTGGGAACCTCCTGGTTCAGATGGATCCCTCCTCCTTGCCGGGGTGATGGAGGGCTCTCAGACTGATCGATGGCCCGCGCCGTGGTGCGGAGGAATTGCCGGACTGGATCGGTACCAGGCTCCGGGCAGCCTGTGCTCCTTGATCGAGCCGCGCCTGAGCCATCAGGAAGCTGTAAAAAAGCCTTCAGGAGCCGATAATCTGCTTTTTATACCCCCCAGCGCACACAGCCACAGGCCCTGTTCTCACAGGAGCCGCAGCCTGGTTGTTAATAGGAGCAGACCTTGAAGGATGGAATTGCATTTCTAGAAAAAAAAAAAAGAAAGAAAGAAAAAGATAAAATAAATAAAAAAGTGCCTGGGTTTGTGCCATCGGATGCTCTGCAAATTATCAGCTCGTTCTCTGAACTGGGAAACGCTGCTGGTCCCACCGGGCTCATCCCCCGCCTCTGCCCACCCACCAGGACAATCCCCAGGGCCCCGGGAAGGGGAGGATCAGGGAAATCAGGATCCCACAGACCCCCAGCCAAGGTGGGAGACGCCTCTGGCGCTCCCACCTCCTCTCCTGGCGTTCCTCCTGCAGATTCCAGGACGGCCCCACCTCGCGAATTTGGAAGCGGAGCGCACAAAGCGTCGCCTTCCACCCCGAGCGCTCCCTCTCAATGGCCTTTTCTCCGTTGTCACCCCTATTAATTGGCGACAATTGGAAGTGCTCCATTCTCCGTGTGCGAGAGGCTGCAATTGCTTCCACTTGGCCACGATCCAAGTGCCGGGGGGGCGGGGGTGGCTCAGAATGGGTGGCAAAACTGTCTTTTCCTCAGTCCCCCTGCTCAGCGGCGAAGAAAAAGCCACAACCCCGAGTTATTCTCTTTGATGAGGTGGGCATTGTGAGGCCAGGCAATTGAATTTACAACAGCATTGAGTATCAGAGTCTATCTGGCCCCTGTCAATGAGAGCGCCGGGGGGAGAGAAAAAAAAAAAAGAAAAAAAAAAAAAGACACACATTAACCCTCAGCTCCGAGTTCCCAGGCGTTTCAATAGGGCTCCCAACTTCCCAAAGAGCCCGCTGCATACTCGATGAGACCCTTTATACCTCCTAATTACCCTCCCGACAATGGGGACAGGCTCTCTGGCCGCTTTTGTGGGCCCGGGAGTAACTTCTGCGCAGCCCACCCCCTCCCCGGCCGGCCCCCGCGGAGCTGGGAAGGGGCAAAGCCGCAGAGCAGCCGGAGCTGGGGAGCAGGTAGCAGGCAGGAGGCGTTTCCTCAGCTCCCAGCAGCAGATTGTTTTTAGGAATCCTTCTTCTGACTGCAAAACTCAGGAGGTAATTAACCCCCCCCTCCTCGGCCCCATCACTTTCCCCCCGATTTCTCACCCAAATCCCTACAGATTATCCTGAAATAAAGCCATAAAGTCCAGTCCTATTTTTTTTTTTGCACACAGAGGATGAGCTCGTCCTTTCCACTCTCAAACAAAACAAAAAGGTGGGGGGGGGAAAAAAAAATCTATTTCAAAGAGTTCCTTTATTGAAACACCTGCATTTTTTTTTTCTCTTTTCGTTTTTGGAAGTCTTCGACACAGGCACGCACACACCCACAGACCAACGGGATACAAACAACTTTGGCATTATAACTTTTGGAATATCTGTTACAAAACTATTTCTCATTTATTTTTTTTTGTCTGTTCGTTTCTTTAAAAAAAAGTATCTCAAATAAAGGCATTTTAAAGGAGTAAAAATACAAGCCGAGATCCCAACCTCTGAAAATAATAAATAGCACGTTCATAGCGAGGTCCTTTTTCTTCCTTTCTGCTTCAATCTGCTTTTTAAAAAAAACCCCAAAACGTCACGGGGGCTCCATACAACGGAGCCAAACTGAGTTTTTTTGTTGTCGTTTTCTTTTTTTTTTTCCTTTTTTCCTGTTTGGGAGAAGGTGGGGAATGACCCGAAGGAAGTCACCAGGGTCTCCAGACGGATTCACTGCGCTCTCCCACGGGACTCCCGGCCTGGGACGCTGGACCAATGCTGCCCCCAAATGATGTCAAGCCTTGCACCGGCGATGCCGAGGGGGTGGCGGCCGCGTTCCCCGAGCCTCCGCCCGCCGACACCGGCACGTTGGCGTTGGCATAGAGAGGAATAACCGGTCCGGAGCTGGGAGGGAAGGCCGGGTTCGGGATGAGGAAGGCGAACTGGCCGTCGGTGGCCGGCACCAGCTGGAAGCCGCCGTAGACCTTGGGGGACAGCGCCTCGGCGGGGTTGAGCTTGCAGGGCACGGGCACGGCTCCAGCTGCGGCCGGGGGCAGCTGGACGTGCAGCGGCTGCTGCGCCAGATGTGCAGGCTGGGCTGGCGGCGGCGGCGGCGGCGGCGGGGGGTAGTTCATGGCCACGATCTGGCCCAGGCACGCCGAGAGGTGGCTCAGGAGCCGCGTGCGCACGTCGGCGTTGACCCCTTCGCAGGTGGACAGGAACCGGGTCACCTCGTTCATGCACTCGTTGAAGCCGGCCCGGTACTTGCCGAGGACGGTGGGGTCGGCGCTGAGCGCGGCTGGGGGGGGGGGGGGAGGAGGGGGCGGCAGGTGAGTGGCAGGTCCGGAGTATCGGCCTCGCTACCCTGTCCCCAGCACCTGGTCCTCTGTCCCTAAGCCCGGGCGTGGAGCCCGGTTCCCCGGCCCCCTGTCCCTAAGCCCGGGCGTGGAGCCCGGTTCCCCGGCCCCCTGTCCCTGAGCCCGGTTCCCCGGCCCCCGGTCTGGAGCCCGGTTCTCCTTAAAGAGCCCAGTCCCGGTCTCCTGTCGCCAGCTCCCAGCCACTGGTCCAGAGTCCGGTTCCCGGTGCCCTGCCTACGGTCCGGATCCCCGTCCTCGTCCTCTGTCCCCAGAGCCCGAGCCTCATCCCCGATCCCTCATCCTCAGCTCCCGGTGCAGCCGCCGATCCCGATGCCCAGTGCCCATGGCCGGTGCCCCCGGGGCCGGCACTCACCGGTCATCTGCGCCCGCTGCAGGTTCCGCAGGTGCTTGACGGTCATCTCCAGGATGTCCGCCTTCTCCAGCTTGGAGTGCCGCGAGCTCTGCGGGACAAGAGCGGCTCGGTCAGGGCTGCCCGCGGCCGGGCATGCCCCGGTGTCCCCGGTGTCCCCGCAGCCCCACTTACGTCCTTCTTGAGCGCGTCCAGGATGAGCGTCTTGAGCTGCCCCAGGCTCTCATTGATCCGCGCCCGGCGCCGCTTCTCCATGATGGGCTTGGACGACTGCGGGGAGAGCGGAGCCGGTCAGCGCCCCCCGCATAACCCCGGGACCCCCAAGCACCGCATCCCCCGACCATCACCGACCTCAGCACGGCCGCGGGCTTGCCGCCATCCAGCTCCGCCGCCACCGCTGCTGCGCCCCGACCGGCACCCTCCTCCTCCTCCTCCATTTACCTTCCGGTGCTCGCTGGCGCTCCGCGGCTTGTCCGGCGTGTGGCTGGCGCTGGCGGGCGCGCCGGCGATGGGCGAGGCGGTCGGTTTCTCCATGCCCGTGTCGGCGGGCATGGCCGGGGTTACGGTGCCGAGCGGGGAGAACGGAGCGACGACCGGTGGTGTTGGTGGCGGTGTTGGTGGGTGGGGGAAAAAAAAGAACCGGAGGGGGCGAGCTCGGCGCG
>WAAE01004308.1:0-60608 GCA_013400495.1 Nicator chloris
TTTTTTTTTGTAACTTAACTTTTGTTAAGTTTTGTTTGCTTTGTAAACAGGATTTTGGCTCTCCCTTGCCTTCATAGTTTACCCAGAGTTGTGTCCACAATTAATTTGGGTGAAATGTTTGATTTTTGGGCAGAACTGAGAGGCTTTGGTGCACCCAGATCTGCTCATGGCTAAGACGTTTTCATAAAAAGCAGGAGTAATAGGCTGTAGAGCCAAGTAAAAGGATGTAAACAAGTCTGGAGTGACTGAAGCCTTTTTCTGTTTGCCCTTTGAGGGCCAAGCTGGGAAATGCCTGCATTGCCAAGCCTTCCTTGTGACTGGCTGAGAGGACAATGTGAGAAGATGGGGATGGAGACTTGCTTGATCAGTGTTTTTTCTTCTTTATAGCTTTTAAAGTTATACTCTTTGTCAAGGACCTTCTCCCTTCTGCTCTGTACTTCAGGTTTTCTCAGTCCATTCAAAAGCACAGAGAGTATCACAGCCATGGCACCACCTAGAAAAAGTTGGGTAAGCGAGTGCAGCCCTGGGGCCTGAGGATTCAGTCTTAATATCCTTCTTATGTTATAACCATTTCCAATTTCAGTTTTCAGGTGCTTGGTTTATTAGCCACAGAGCAATTCCTGCAGAAAGCTGGTTGATTAAATGGCAAAACAATTCTGTTCAAAGCCCAATTTTCTCTCCAGCTAGTTCTGATGGAAGAGATTTTCTGTGGTTCCCAAAACAGCATGTAGATAATTAAGCAAAAGCCCTTGTGGTTCTCAAGCCTCCAGCATTTGTGAATGGTCCATAAATGTGCCTATTGCTCTAGTCCAATTTCTGTTCATTACTTAATTTTTAGTGATACTGCAGCAAAACTAGATGGCTCAAATATTTATTCAGTATATACCTTTTAAGTAGCAAGCCAAAATGTCACAGACTAGTGATGAGAAAATGTCTTCCAAATTATTAAACTCGTATATCTTGTTTGCTTTCATTGTAGTCTGTCCAGTTTGCGTTTTCTGTCTCTTGAAGATTTTCTTGATGACTGTTTGCTGTATCTGACACTGACTTTTTTCAGTGTCAGGCTATTTCATTTATTAGCCTGTGGAAAGCTGATAGGTGGAGATTGGTATCTTGCTTCCATTCTTATTTTTGAGTCTGTTTTTTCATTTTTAATGAACGTCTAGTGCACAAGCTCCCACTGGCAGTGCAGAGGAAGAAAGCCCCAAGCTGTGTGATTTCACAGCCTCCATGGCTGCAGAGGATGTGAATCTGCTCTTTTCTGTGCCAAGGCACTGGAGGCTGGCACGTCTCTGTACAGCCTATTCAGAGCCACACCAGGCCTGCAGGGAGACTGGGAAAATGCCTCATTCTGCCTTCAGATTTTCACCAGAATATCAGTAGTTTTCTTTGCCTTTGTACCTGCTATTTGCCTGTGCTTTTTGAGATTATTTCTTTGTTGTTTTTATTCTTCTATTCCTGCTTCTAAAAAAATAGCAAACTTCCTGTGTTTGTCTGATGTGCAGCATATTTTCAGGAGCATGACACAGACAAGAAGCATGGTTTTAAAGCCATCTTATTGCAGGTACATTCAGGAAACCATCTCTGCAAATGTTCCTCCATTGTTCTTTGTGAAAGATCAGTCCTGACTGGAGGTAAAGACCTTTGATCTGAAGAGGTACAGACTGCACACGGTCAGCTGTTTGACTCCTATCTAGAGGTAGTCGGTCCATCTCTAAGCATTTCTTGCAGTATTCCCACACTGCTTCTGGCCTTAGACAAAAATGAAAGATCAGGATCTCAAAATCTGATAACTGCAAGGTACTCTCTTGTTCTTCTGCTGTAGAACTTGCGGTGATCTGCTCCTGAAGAATTAGTAAAGTTAAAGCATAGACGGCATTGTTTTCCACAGAGCTAAAATCTCTATGGCTTCCTTTATATTTGGTAAGAGCACCTGTGTATTCAGCACTCCTGAAAATCAGTGCACCGATCTGAGATATGAACCTAATTGTAAGTTGGTACAAAGTTGAACAAATTCACACAAATGCACCGAGGAGACATACAAGTCTGTAGGTTGAAGAGGTAAAAAGTTGAGTGGAAATTGTATTTAACTGAGTTTTCACCTTTCTCTGCCTCACTAGACTCAGTTTTCTACCTCTTAATTTTTGCAGTGTTTTCCCTTCCCTGCAGCAGCTGTTTTACAATAGATCATCTGTGATACCCAGACATCAACTGCACATCAGGTTTCAGGTCTCCAAGTGCAGGACTTCCCATGTAGATGAGTAATGACAGTATTACAGGTCATAACTCTTTTGTTCTCAAAAGTATTTACAAGTAGTATAATTTCACCTACAAGTCAAGAAGAATGCTTGAAAAATACCTTGCTTTGCAGAATTTTCTTGGTCAAGAAACTGCATTTCTGCCTGTGATTATCAAGTCACTGATGTCACACAGTGTGTGCAGAGCTGGTTGGAAGCTGGGCTGAAATGCCTGTGAATCTCTTCAGTGTAACCTCTGTGTGTGTTTGTGGGTGTTAAGGTTAATGAGTTGGACTTTCAAGTGCTGTAAAGGCAAGGGAAGGCAGAGTATACAACCCCTCACCCCATCTCCTTTTCCAAGTTCACACAATCTGTAAATAAAGCAAATATTTTGCTAAATTTTATATGATATGTCAGTCTTTTAGTCTGTTCTTATTATTAAAGAAATGCTGTCATGGCAGGCTCTTCCCCTTGTATTTTAACTGTATGAATAGTATAATTTCCTGTTTCTGTAGGCAAACTGTCATAAATGTCACTCTCCAAGGGGATGCAGAAGGTAGAATTTTTGTAAACTGATGTTGGGACTTGAGCAGTTTATCTCCAGTGAGAGCTGTCTGCCTTTTCTTGCCAAAGGCATCGGCTGGAGATTATTGGTCCTCTTGATTGCTGAAAATGTGTAGCTGAATGAGAGACAAAGTATTTAGTATATAAAGAAAGGATATTGCTTTGGGTTTTCTTTTCAATGATTGCAAGTAGAGTGATACTTCCTCAATAATACTTGTAATCTAGGGCTGTTTCCTGACATTGCCAGTGGCCATTACTGAATATTTCAGAATAAGTGGCAGTTTTCCTCTTCTTATGTCAGCCCCATCCTCAAAAATTACAGTGTTCAATGTACTGCCTGTTGGGCCCCATTCTTGCCTCTATGAAAGGGTTTGTTAAAGCCCTGAAAAATGGGATTTAATAGTGCTCCCTTTTTTTTTTTTTTTTTTTTTTGGTAATCTGCTCTATGATCACTAATTCTCATCCAGATAGATTTTGAAGTCCACTTTTAATTTCAGCTCACAACTTCATCAGTTCTGAATGACCACATCAGCAAAATGTCTAAAAATTCAGTGTCTTTCCTTTGTGAGCCTTGCCAGCAACAGGAAGGATTTCTCCCTGCTTGTCTTTTACCTGAGAACAATGTTGTCTTCAGACCCTCTTCCTCACTAGGAAAGGTATCCTTGGATGACTCAGGTTTCCAAGGGTCTTTCTCAGTTCTTGGCTGAAGAGGTAGGCATGGCAAATCCTTTTCTGAATTCTGGAGTTTCATCCCTCTTAGTAAAATAGGGTTCGTTGGTCAGAAGGTTAGCTTCTTGGGTCAGAAGGCTAATAGTTCAGAAAGAGCTAACTCTACAGAATCAGCTGGTGAAAAAATGAGAATAGACAAGACTAGAATTGACAGTTCCAGGCTGGAAAAAAAATATAAACAGAAATAACTATCATTTGCTTCATCTGTGCAATGGAATTAAAGTGAGGAAGCTTCTTCAGCACCGTAGAACACAGATTTCCTCCATAAAATTTTTACAAATCCTAAACAGTGAAAATCAGGTAGGCAAGATTGTTTCTCACCACCTGTTTCAAGCACCAGGCTTTCATTCTGAAGTAGACTGAGCTTAAAGACAGATGTGATCTGGGGCTGAATTACAGCCTTCCATGCGTAAAAAAGCCAATACTGCAAGTCACAGATGAAAAGAAGAAAAAATCCATCATTTTACTAAAACATCCTCCTGCTCACAGGAAGAAAGAAGTCAAATCTGATTCAAGTGGTGAGTTTTCCCTGTGGGCAGAGCAGTGCTGGGGCCGTGGTGATAAGGAACTTGACATGGGTGAGCAGTTTGGATTTTCACCAACAGAGAAGGCAGAGGCTTGGCTTGGAGTTGTTTGTGTTGGATTCTGTCCTTCAGAGCTTGAAAGTCTATTGAGATGTTTGGCTGTGGCTAAAGAGAAGGTGATCCAGCACAGCATTGTCTGTGCATGTGAGCTTGCACGCTGCTGTTCTTATAGTCACTTCCCTGTGCTCTCCTAATGCCTAATTAGAAGCTAAGCAGTTAGCTCAAGAAGCCTTATCAGAGTTTCCTCTGGGAAATTGGTGCCTTTACACAGACAGAGTGAGTCAGGCTGAGTTCCCAAGACTTTGTATGTAACAGGAAAGCAGCAGATCATTTTAGTTTAATAAAGCCCACTTGATGCCCTCATCTGCTGGACAATAACTTCAATTGACAGTTGATGTTTTCAGCTGTGTAAATTTTTAAAAATTATTATTTATGTTTCAAAGAAGGTTTATGCTAAATAATAGAATGTTTAACCTTAGATCTTAAGCAGTGTTTGAGACAAATAGGATGCTTTAGGGTTTTTTACTGGCTCGAGAATCTTGTAAATTAAACCACTCTAAGTATACTTATTTGAAGAGTTCTTAAATTTTCTGTTTGTATTTTTAGAACAATTATGAGCTCCAAGGGAAGGAGTTCCCTTGTGAAAATAAAATCTCAGCCACCCCAGTGTTACGTTGCTGCCCATCCCTTCAAAGACACCTGCAGTCTTTGCAATGACAGAAGTCCTTGTGTGCTGTTGCACTTACAGCAGCTGCTCACAGACTGTTGCATCCAAAGCCCGTTGCTCTGGGGCCTGGCTGAGGATGTATCATCATCCTCAGGCTCTTGGGGCACAGCTGTAAGTGATGGTGTTTATGATCTGCTCCTGCTTCTGCCCATACCTATTGCCCTGACCTGTGGGGCCTGGTTGCTTAGAAACAGATCTGAGAGGTGGCAGCGGCGTTTGTCTCTTGGCCTTCAGCAGATAAGGAGTGTTAATTTGTAGTTCATATTGTAGCTGACTTTGTGTGGTTTATTAAATCCAGTGTGTTTAACCAGTGTGTTCTCTCAAAGCTTTCATTGAGCTGAGTTTCCCAGTTGTATTAAAAACTTGGCACAGCAGGCATCGGATGTGAGCTCTCGGAGCAGGGCAGTTTAATACCAGTGTGACATTTGGAATAGTGTCTAGGGGAATGCACTGTGCCTGCATACTGCATTTCAAGAGCACTTTACCATTTGCCAGCCTTTTTATTTTTCTTGAATTTCAGATTCCTAAAGAGGTTAGACTGAAAGGGAAGAGTTTTTATTCTTCGCTAAAATAACTGCTTACGTCTTATTCCACGCAAATTGAAGCCCCCCCCCAACTTTTCACACCACAAATGTGCAGCAGAAAGAAGAAAAAAAGCAGAGGGCCTGACTCAGTACTGCGCCATATCCAGTGCTGGTCTTCTGTCACTGTCTCACTTTTCTTCTCCAATCCCCAAATTCCTCCCTTTTTGCTGCCTTTTGCCCACCCTCACTTTCTCCAGGTCTCCTGTCAGAGCAGCAGGCACTAGCAGACCTCTTCGCCAGCACTCAGCAGTCAGACAGAGCCACATGTGCCACTGCTGGGGGATGAAGAATATAGCTGGTTATGTCATGTGTAAAGGAGAGTGTCACAGATCCCATCTTGTGAGCTGCAGCGTACTGCAGATGACAACAGGGGAAAGCTGGTTTGTGTGGCACCAGGGAGACTGCAAAGTAGCAAGGCATATTATATTCTTATTTTCACTTTCAGTTCACAATTCAAATGCCCACAAGGAACAAATTTGCTTTGGTCATAACAGTCTTTTTGAATGATAATGTGATTGGAAATTTCATTTTACCTTTGCCCAAGAAGACAACAGCTGTTTTCTGCAAGGCAAAGAAATTATAATCTCTACAATAATTCAATACTGTACACCAAAGGCTTTAGGGTCTGTCATTTACTCAATGTGATAACTGTTTGTGCAGTATTTAGCAGATTGATACTTATTTTCTTGATACTTGTCTTTTTGGTGCTGTTCCAATATAAATGTGGTAATAAAAATTCTACAATGCAAATGTATTTCAGTTTATGTAAAGGAAGGTGATCAGCAGCTCACACATGGGTTTTTAGCTATTGTAATCAGAGGAAATGTTCTTAATACAAGCAAGGGCAATAGAATTTGATCCTCAAATGTCTAGATTTGCAATTTTTGAGTACTCAGGTGTGTGATTCCTGGCAAGCTAAAGTGCTTTGTAAGAGTAGGGTAGAAAGAGTTTGTGCCAAATTCTCCTAAAATTGCTTTCTTCCCTGAGCAGAGCGGAATTGCATTCCCATGATGATACATGCACTCCCACTGGAAAGCAGCCAGGTGGAAAGAAAAAAAACCCAAAATATGTTTTTCTATGCATCAAGTGTCTCAAGTTCTCAATATGTGTAGGGAGTTCAGCTGTGGCCTGGGGCCTGTTCTCACCTTCTGTGCAGGTGGATGCATCCCTGAACTCATGTGAGTTGGCACAGGTTTGGTGTCAGTTGGGAGCTCTGCTCTAGTCCAAGTAGTGTCACCTCTCCTTGAGCTTTCCCATGCCATATGTTCATGTCTGATGGAGAAGCAAGAAGGGATTTTTCTAAGAGCAGGGTTGAGGTATGGAGCAACTCTCAGGGGCAGCATCTCTGTTTATTTGTTACAGCAATTCATGGCAACCACACACCCTTTCTTGTGGATGATTGCAGTCACCCCAGGTAGATCCTGACAGGCTGGTGGGATAAGAGAAATAATGCAATCCGTGAGAACTTCACTGGGCTTGAACAGTTATACAGGAAACTCACACAGCTACATTTTCTGTAAGTGCAAATAATAATGGATTATTATTATTATTATTATTATTATCTGCATTGTTGCCTCACTGAAAGTGGCCCGGGTTCAAAGCAGGATTTGATTATGTGCTTCAGACAGTAGGGTTATGTGCTTGTACCAGATGGAGCTTTTAAATTTTCATCGGCACGTTTATAAACACAAGAATATCCTTTTATCCGTGCCCAGCTCTTTTACTAATTAGCTGCAAATGATGAACTTCAATTAGCATGGAGTGGAGGAAGTGATGAAATAATATACATTCTTACTCATGATTAACAGGGACGTGAGAATGAAATAGAGATTAATAATGACTGTTTCAGTTTTTTAGGGCTTTTCTATTGGTGCTGTTTTCCCCCCTCTTTAATACTCAGTAGTATAAATGAGTGAAAATAGCTAAAAATAATGAGCCAGATTCTCTGGTGATGAAATTCTATTGCAGGCAAAGAGTGAGAGTTTTCAGCCTTGCTCATCTTTGCCTTGACTCCTGTAGATGTTGGGCCAAGCCAACACGAGGGTGTGTGACAGCTGTGTTGTTAAGTTCACCGTGAAGGATTTTGCAAAGGTATTTATAAAACTGCATTTTTCCTGCTGCTGAGAGGTGGCCAGAGAGGTCTAGGTTTTGGAGCAACACTGCTGTGTGTTATGAGAGTATCCCAGCTTTTCTGAGGGTTGCAGGTGCATGGAGAGGCAAAGGGATTGATGAGTTGAATGCTGTCTTTGCCTTTAGCAGCACGTTTGCTGCTGACCTACAACGTGTGCATGTGTGCCCCAGCTGAGAAGCTCTTTCTGGACCCTGCAGGCATCCAGCTACTGTGCTTGTTCCCTGTGGTTTATAAATAATTCAGGAGATTCGCACCTTTCAACAGCAGTTACCAGCTCTTTAGAGGGTATTGAGGAAGGATCTGTACCTTAACTGATAACTTTTAGGCAGGAAAAGGTTTGGGTGTATTTTCAAACATCAGTCTTGGCACACAGTTTGAGAATGTATTGGAAAATTGTCAGGAAAGCTGAGAGAAGGCACCACTTTGTGACGTATACATTGTTTCTTGGAATTCTGCATCCAATTTTCATGTCAGAGGATCATAGAATGCTAAGGCGTTGGCGTGCACCTTAAAGACCTTAGTCCCAACCCCCCTGCCATGGACAGGGACACCACCCCGTAGACCAGGTTGCTCAAGGCCTTATCCAACCTGGCTTTGAATACTCCCAGGGCAGGGGCATCCAACCATGTTGGCTATCTTGCCTTAAGAGGGCTTTGCTGGAAAAGTAATCCTCTAAGAGGATAGGGCCTACTGTTGGGAAATAGAAGTGCATAAATCTGAACCAATAACTGAAAGAAAACTGTTCTTGCAATAATAATAATGGAATATGTTCTGACTAATCAAACCCCAGCATATACCCCTGAGACACTCACTGTCTATCTTTGGTGGGTTGTGCTTCAGCATAAGGATGTCAGCTTTATGGGCCATGCTGACCTTGAATAAAATGCAGTAGAATCTCTGAAGTTGGAAACGACCTTTAAAATCATTGAGTCCAACCATAAACCTCACACTGCCAAGTCCACCATTGAACTGTGTCCCCAAGTGCCACATCTACTTGTTGTTTAAACACCTCTAGAGATGGTGACTCAACCATTTCCCTAGGCAGCCTGTTCTGGTGCTTGACAACCCTTTCTGTGAAGAAATCTTTGCTAATATCCAAACTAAGATGGTAGGATAAAGGCAAAGCAGCATTGCTAAAGTCTCCCCTGATGACACAAAACCAACAGAATTTTTCTTTTCCCAGTCATGCAGGCTTGGTATGTGTAGCTGGAGGCAGCTGCTGCTCTGTCACAAAATGTGGCTGTGAGCAGCAGGTAGCAAAAAGCCAGCATGACACAGGGGTCTGCAATTGCCACAGGAGTCTGAGTCTGAATTCCAAGTGCCACTTGATTGAATTATCAGAGATGCATGTGGCTTCAGTTCTAACTTAGCATAGGCTGAGAGGTTACTGAGGAAAAATGGACCTGTTCTCTGATCTGCTATTCTGAGGCCATAGCTCACTGTTAAAGCCACCAAGCTTTTCTTTGTACTGCATTGGAAGTGGCACATTGCAAGGGAAAGGAAAGTTCTATTTAAAATTGCAAAATCAGAGATGAAGTGCAATTGAGAAGAAAGATCAAAGACAGGAAGAAGGGACAGGAAAAAAGAGCTGAGGTACAGTGTGTCTGCACAGACAGCTTAATTTCATGGTAATGAATCTCTGCTTGGGAAGGGAAGGGTGTCTCTTTGTGTACCAGGAGAGAAAAACAGCCTTCTACCACCACACTGAGACTCCCTTTGAACATGGTCTCCTACCAAAATGAAGGACTGCACTCTGCCTCACATTTCACAGAATTAGAAAAGACCAAGCTATTTTCTGACTGCCTGCATCCTGCTTATGTAACTTGCAGATGACGGCTGTGCAACCTCTGGCTGAGCCCTGGAAAATTTCCTTATCGGTGAGTCAGGTGCTTGGCAAATGGTCTGGTGCAGTGGGCTTGGAGATGAGATTGCAGTCAGAGGCACTACCTGGGTACCAGAGCCCAGCTCAAGGTCTCTTTATGGAACTTCTTCCTCCTAGAAGCTTGCTGATCATCCTGGTCTCGTCATTGCCTAGTGTCCCTGTAGTGCTGTATTAATGAGTGCAAAACATCCCCCTTGATTCCTCTGAAGCAGGAGAAAAACACAGCCCTGACTGGTACCCAGAGATATGGGTCAGAGAAAAGGAGGAGAAGAGCTAGGCAAGAATGAATTCTTGGCCTTTTAATTAAGGCCCTTAATTAATTTTATCCATAGAAATTCCATCAGGATGTGGGGAGAGTGTTTAGTGCAGCAGGGCTGCAAAAGTGGAACTTCATGAGGAAGCACAGAGTCCCCCTTTGCAGTCCTCATTCTGAAATTCCATGCAGTTACCAGAACAGTGTTGGTTTGGAGGCTGTGAATCTGGCTGACAGCTGGAGGTCAGGACTGCACATTGTGCTGTAGGAGTAAAATTGAGAACTGTGAAAAGGAAGGATTAGACCCAGGGAGAAGGGAAAAAACTGAAACAGATACGGAACTGTGTCAGCTGCAAGCCAGACTTCTTTGTGGGTCACCTGTCATCTCCAGGAGCAGCAGATCCCAATTTCCGCCTCTTTGGAAGTGTAACTGAGAGGAGCCAGGAGATCTGTACCACCAAGTAGGTCCAGTCACCGCAGTGTCAAGACTGGGACAACTATGAGGTCCCCAAATCAGCCCACCTTACTGTCCAGAAAGGCCCTGAGGCAGCCCAGCTGCATTCAGAGCAGCACTTGGTTTGCTCATGCAAAGAGCCTGTTTGCCAGACTGCAGTGGGAGGGGGACAAAAAAAGACTTTGCCACAGGGATGACTAGGTGACTAATGGGTTTCATTGATCCTCTGCTTGCAGGAGAGAGTAATCCATCATCTGCAGCTCCTGCAGGCTGTTCTGCTGAGGGCTCTGAGGAAGCAAACGTGAGATGTTACCCAAAAGTAAGGCTGTGTGAGCCCTCTGAACCAAATGATTCTGTGCTCTCGTGGATGTATGAACATGATGGTGCAGAAGATCCCAGCATCAGGGGCTCTCTGGATGGCTTCTACAAAATGTATTGCACAAAGCAGCCAGAGAGAAAGGACCCGGCCTACGAGGCTGCCTCACGGTGTCTGTCACAGAAGATTTCAGAGCTGGAACAAAAGAATGGAACAAAATATGTGTCACATTGCCTGCAAATGGCACAGTTGGTCTTGAACAGAGATGGATGTAAGATCTTTCCAAACCACCCACCTTCTGCTTGCTTTTCAAAGCCAGCTGAAGGAGAAGTCTTGTTGGAGAACAGGAGGACGACACCTGGACTCTCAGATGACATCCTGCAGTTCCTCTTGAAACAAACACGGGCAGAACACAGCCCTGATGGGTCACTGGAGAAGTGAGCAAGACACTGGTTTGTTTCTGTCATCAAAGCTTTGCTTTCACTCCAGAAAAAGATGACTTTCTTAGAAAGATGTTCTCCAAGCACCACCTTCAGCACCAGCTGCTCCATGAAGAGATTCACCCACACCAGACCTTGCTCCTTGCTCTCTGAAGGGCAGCACTGTATAAGGAGCATCCGTGTAACTGCTTGGGATGTGTTGACTAATTGAGAGAGATCATGCAGTGTTTGTTGCTGGGACATCAAACATGATAATTTATACCTACCAGGCTTTTAAATTGGCCTGCATCCTTACCCCAGGTTAACAGTGGTCCAGCCCAAATTCAGCCCCTGGGTGGGCATGGCTGTCCAAGTGCTGTTGGCTATAACAGGCTGTTTGAATGACCTTGGCATGGTGTGCCCCAGCCCTACAGAGGGAAAGTTAAGATTTTGTTCTGTACATTTGCCTCCACGGGGTGCCTGTTAGCTCAGTGTTTTTACCTACAGACATACCACCCCATAGTTCTTCATTGCAATGCCAGGTGAGTTTTTCTGACAGGAGAAGAGTGTGCGTGCATGAGAAAGGGAAAATACAGCTCTGAGTGTGTTCTCTGACAGTGCTTCTGTCCTGTTTACCTCCCCACCATCACCACCCCCCCCCAACAATCTTCAGTTCCTTTCTGACTTTCATGATGGTGCTAATGAGATCCCTGGGGGAATGTTCCCTTTAAAATGAAACGGATCTGAGCCTAAAGAAGCTGATGTCAGTCAGCAAAGGAGCAATGAACCCACACACAGCCACTTAAAGTTTCTCTCTCTGAAGCCTCCCGGCTCAGTGGCTTCTTTGTTGCTTTACTGCCTCTGCCAGGCAGATGAATGTATTTGTGCATGTTTTCCACCCACTGGCCTGTCCCCTGAAAGAGCAGTTTGCTGTAGTGATGTTGTTTGCTGACCGAGGAGGCCGTTCTCCAGTGTGGGTGTGAGCAAGGAAGCACAGAGTGCCAGAGGAAGGGATGTATTTAAGATGACAGCAGATGGACAAAGGAGAAAGACAGAGTTCTGCTGAGACTTCTCATCTACTCCCTGGCCAAACTGGCCAGATCTCAGAGTGGGTGTTTGTGTTCCTGCATGTCACATTCCCTCCTGCAGTCCCACATGGAGCTGCTATTCTTGCTGCCCCTGGCAGATTGGCACAGCTGCTGTGCTCTGCAGGTGTTTCCAGCAAAGGCAATGGAAATTTGGCTGCTGCCTTCAGTCAGAGCAGTAGGAGGCCCAGCTTGCTGCAAGTTATGGCCAAAGTCTTAGGACTTGGTGTAATATCTCTTTGCAGATAGATTTATATTGGAAGTACCTGGGTTTAGTTTCCTGTCCTTGAATCATCATGGAACCAATACATTTGGCTTTGTGGTGGTCCTGCTCGGTGTGTTGCTTGCTTGCTTTTATGGCTGAGATGTTGTACTGTGTTGGAGGGCACACAGAATATTGGAGCAGACCTTCAGCTGCTCCCCCAGCATTACTCAAGTTAATGGTGCTAGGGGGGAAAAGAGTTGAGGGTGCAGCATCATTTCTGTAGTAGCAAACAAACCCACAAGTGCTTGTATATCAAAATCCAGATGAAAGCATCCTGCTGGCAAAAACTGTTGAGAATGGTAATTACAGCTAGTTTAGCCACAGATACAGCTGGAAAAGCAAACATGCTCCTGAGTGTGCTGTCAGTAATTACAGTAACATCACTAGCCCCTCTGCCAGCTCACACTGCGTAGCCCTGACAGATCTGTCACAGCAACGAGGGCATTGGTATTGACAGATATAGGGAGATACTGCTAAGGATATACAGGGAAGAAGGAAGGTCTTCAGTGTGAATCAGATGTTGTTGCTTTTAATTTTTGCCAGCATTTATGCAGTTAAATTAGTTGCTGTGCAAAACTTCTTAACTGCCATTTTAAGGGAAATAAACTCCCATGAAGAGAGAGATGGAGAAATCAGAGGCCTGCATCTGAATCCCTTTAGTTGCTGTATTTTGTTTGTTGGTGAATTGGTCAGTGCCTTGGGTTAGCTCTAAAACCATCTGGTCTCCTATTCAGACTTTAAAAAAAATTTTTAATTTAAAAAGCAAAGACGTGCAATTTCCACAAAGAAAGCTTGCAGAAAAAAAATAGGAAGTTCCTGCTTCTCAGGAGAGATCTGCTGCTACTGGTGTTTGAGACATCTTTACTGGGTTCTGATGGAAAAGAAGCTTGGAATGACAAAATAGAGAAAAGGTGACGGCTGAAAGAACATGAAGAGAGATACTGGCAGAGGAGAGCATGAAACTGTTCAATTTTAAGGACCAACGTAGGCAGAACAGACTGGCTGCAGCTGAAAATTCTGGATTATGACTCATACCTACAAATCTTGGCTAGCATCTTGCAGAGGACATGGTAATCTCTGTGCTGCTGAAACATTTAGTCTTTTGAGAAGTTTGCACCCCTCAGAATCAGGAGTACTGCAGTTCTTCTGTGCGCTGCTCACTTCAAGTGGATCATGGATATGACTAACCATGGCCTCTTCAAGGTAAAAAGTCTTTTTGTATGGCAAGTACCAAGAGCGGTATGAAGCCCTGACAGAAATGTCCCACGTTCTGTCCATTTCCCCCCACCCTGTGGAAGAATCTGAGAAACTGAGTTTATTCCTGAAAGGTGAAGTGCCTTCCGCTCTCCCTGGCTTGCACTTGACTTAGTTTTGACACTTCTGTGGTTTCAGCTCACCCTATCTTGTCTCCCCAACTTGTTGGCCTCCCCAGCACTGGTGGTTCTTACCTCTGCTGGCTAAGCCAGCTGCTGTCACCTCTCTTCCTGCCCCTGTGTGTGGAGGCTGCTTTAGCAAAGGCATTTCGGGGCTTACACTGCGGAACAAATCCAAGGGTTTTTTTCCTTCTGTTTGTTCAAGGCTCACAGCTGAGGTGCAGCTCTCTGAGCCTAACTTAGGACAACACCTGAAAACCGACACCACTTTTCAGGGTGCTGGGTATACAAGATCCCACAAGATCCCCAAGCAAAGTGTGTAAGTGAAGTAAAAGATGGCGAATCAGTCCCATCGGGTAAGATAAGCAAGGCCAAAAGTGATCCCCCATTGCCAAGTAGGAGGAACACAGGACATGGTGAGGACTTGACATGGCCCAAGAGTTTCCCTGCTGCACAGCCCGGATGCAAATCCCACCCTAGGTCTGTTAGAGGTGTGTGTGCTTTGGGGTGGGTGTTTTGCCCCTCAGCTGGACCAGCATCCCCAGTGTCCCAGAGGGGTAACTGTGCTGCTGCAGGCACTGAGCCCCTGCCCATGCACACCAGCCACTGGAGTGGGCTCAGCCTAGGACTAGGTCTGGCAGGCTGAGAGTGCTGCCTCTATTTCCTTACACAAATGCCTGATCCAAGCTCTTTTGTCATCCTTGCTGAATCTTGCTGATGTTAAGTCATTCCCTGGGCTGGGAGCTGCTCCAGGATGTTTGGTATCAATGGCTTCTCTGCTGCTTACTCCGACAGCAATTTTATTTTCCCTCCCACATGGCGGCTGGTGGGAGGTGCTGATTCATGCCAGCAACCTACCCAATCCTGGAGCACAAAGGCAGCCAGGGAGAGCTGAGCTCCTGCCACAGGTGCTGAAGCAGGCCCTGAGCAGGTCTCAGTGAAGTGAATGGAGCCAGGGCTGTTTACACCAGCAGGGGATTTTCCCCTGGGTGTTTAAGGTGCTTTGGTATGCCTGGCTATATCAGGACATGCAGTTGTATAAGAGAGTCAGTATACATCCTGTATAAATGTGGCCACTTCATTTCTGAGCATTGGTGATTTTGTGTGGGGCATGTGTTTTCCCACAACACAGCAGTTCATTTTAAAAACACCTTGTTCTGTAGGCTTTCCCTAATGACTATTTTCCCACACGCATTGATTAGGCAACAACATATGCCAGCATTTCTTCCTTAAAAGTAAAATTTGGCACGTAGCACACAGAGCATGAAATAATAAGATGTGATTAAAGGAGTAGCTGGAGCTAACCAAAGCCAGAAAACTGAAAGGTCAAACCCTTTTTTAAATTGCCTTTGCAATGGCCTGTTTGTTTGCAAATGCTGGGACTTGGGAGGGAAAGTCTTGTAATGAAAGAACAACTGTCACAGAAAATGTCACCTTCAGTTCAAGCCTAACAAACTTTCACTTGCATTGGAAGGTAGGTTCTTGTAATGGGAAATATCAGTCAGCCTTAGGGCAGGTATCACTTTACAGTGTTATCTGCATTGCTGTGAGAGATGAGCCAGGAATGGTGCTAAATGGGTGCTAAAATCAGCACCTCCCCTCCGGCCAGAGAAGCAGGATGATTCTGTAATTAAGGATGCCGAGGTGGGGATGCTGTGCCCTGCAACACATTTTCAGTGTGACTTCCACCAATTAATTTTTTCTAAGTTGCCAGCAGTTTGTTTTGGGTATCTGAGAGCTTTAGAGAAAGAGTGAAAGGGCAGGGCATTTACACTCATGTTTCTAATCAGCAATTCCCCTCAAAACACTGCAATTAGAGGTTCAAACAATAATAGAGATTTTGCATCTGTGGTCCAGGCCCCCCTGTTTAAGAAGCAACTCAGCACGTGCTCTGTGAGGCCAGCTTGGTTTTGATCCTTGTTTTTGCATCTTCCCTGACTGGTCTCTTAGACAAGTTGAGCACCACATGATGAACGTGTGAGTGCAGACAGGTCGTGTGGCTGGGTTCTGTCTCTGGGAGTGTTAATGCTGCCTGTCTGGTGTTCAAGAACAGACTGGTTGCACGTGAATTACTAGGAAAAAAGATTCTTCTGGGATGAGGAGACAGACTGCTGTCTTGAGGACTGGGGGAGTCTTCCCAAAGGCAGCAGTGAATTAGGCTGAAAATGCAATGGTGTGCTGGACAAGGATCAGACTGATTCCTGTGCCACTTCCTCCTGTTCCCATTCCCATGGGGTGCCTCTGCAGCTGATTTTTTCCCAAAGCCAGGGCATAATACCCTGCAGCCTCAGTGTGCCTCACCTGAGTCCTGGCAAAGCCATCCACTATGGCTTGCTTTTTCATATCCAGGGTAGCAGTCTCTTTCAAGGTCTCTTTTTCTGCTTTTCCTGTTTGGATCACCTTCCCACCATCAGGGTTACTAGACAAATTTACACAGATGGAGCACCTTCCTGGTATTTTCATTTCCCAAGGCTGCCTTTAAGCTTAAGCCTTTTAAGCTTTTTTGATAACCACACAGCATTTCACACAAAGGGCCTAAAGGCTTAAAATCAGGATATGCAAAAGGAAAAAGGATATTCTAAGGGCAAGAGATGCTATTAAAATATCCTTCTGCATTTTACTCTCTCTTTCCTAGGCTTTTTTGCAATTGGGTTTTGTTCTTTGTGCCTGTGGTGATTCAAAAAAAGGTGATGGAAAATTTCTTGGGTGATTCTTTTTGCTGTGTGAATACTTCTGTCACAAAATAGATCTCTTAACACTGTTTTCAGTCTGCAATTATGTGCAAGGACATAACTGGATTTTTTTGAGTACATACATTGTTCAGTAATAAAAATTTTATTCTGAAATCACTACAGTCTGTTGCAGAAATCTATATGTTTTTATCTTACAAAATGGAAATTTGCCTCTGAAATTTCCATGACACTATCAACCACAGAAAGGTATTGTTCTTACCAACCAGAACCCTTGCTGAGAGTCAAAGTGCTATAAATATTTAAAGAAATTAATTACTAAATAAGCCAGAGTAGTGCCCCAATCTTTAAATATTAACTGGAACATACACAGTTGACAAAAAGCAGGCAGGAACACTGAATGGGGCAATTTAATGGCCTAAATGTAATTATTTGCAGTGCAAAGGCAACTATTAAAGTCATTCGTGCTTAATGATAAGCAGTACTCAAAATACGGGGGCTTAAGTCCACATTTCACGTGCTGAAAGAAATTTCTGTCTTGTTTTCTATTCTACTACAGAGGCCCCAAAGTTCACCAAGGAGGTTAATTAACCAGTGTGAGTTAAAAAAGGCAAGGGGCATTGGCAGGGGTTGTTTCATGAAGGGCTTTCTTTGGGGCAGCACCTGGGTGTGCATGCAGCTCAGCCATGCCCAGCCTGCAGGGTGAGATGCTCCAGCAATCTCCAGCTGCTGTTTGGGCATCAACTGCCTGGGAACTCCAGTCCTGCAGTGATGCTAATCCTCCAAAAGCCAGCCCAGAGAGCTGTGTTGGCAGCTTTTGGGCACTGTTTGTTGTCCAGGACTTCTGGTCTGGTCAGAAGGGTGTTGGGGTGCTTTTACTTCCCCTACTTTTAGAGGAGATGCCCAGGGCTGTGGAGGTTGCTTCTGTTGTCAGCAAGGCAATTTGGTGACAGCTGAGGCTGGGAGAAGGTTTAGTCATAGCCAAATTTGTAAAGCCATGAATAATTGTGTCAGGGCTCCTTGTGCCCCTGCTCAAGATCCAAAATCTGCATTTTAGCTTGATGAGCGATTCATTTGGAGTGGTCAGTTTTGACTTGGAGTCCAGCAAATCATTTTCTGACAGACAATCAGGTGAGAAGTGGCAGCACAGAAAAAATGAAGTCCTATGAATAAAAATCCCAGTGGTGCCCACATTATTAGGCAAATTCCAACTTTCTCTTCTAGGAAGAGGTGTGCCTGTTGTTTCCCATCAGTGTCATCTTTCTCACGGACACATTTACCAGTGGAATTGCAGGAGCTAAGTTGCATTTACTGCCCAGAGCAAGCAATGCCAGGAAGCTGCTAGTGGGGAAGGACATATGAAGTGGCACTTCATGCTAACTGCAGTATGGAAAAATTGTCCTTTTCCCCCTAGACTCCAAAGTATGCTATTTATTCATTCATTCATTCATTCATTTATTGTTTTAAACTTGTTTTTGTATTGCAACAAAATCAGTTTTTCTGCCATCTGAGCTAACAAACTGAGAGAAGGATGACTGGGGAAGAAGAGAGTTATGTGTGAGCAGCATATGGAAAACCTGGGATGTTGGAGAAGTGGTTGTGTTTATACTTTGTCTTCCCTCTCTCACCTATGTTTTGGGTTTGGCTTTGTTTTGGGTTTGGTGGTTTCTTTTCTTTTGTTCTGTAGCCTGTGAGTGTATCCAGAAGCCCTGAGGATTTATATCAGGTAGCACAGGGCTTTTTCCAGAAGACCACAGCAGTCTGTGCATGTATTTTTCATATCACTTAACAGTTATGACATGCCTTGTAGGCTTAGTTTCAAACCTCTTTTCAGTTTGGCCGTATAATATTTGATCTCATTTCTGTGGAATAGATACATCACTGAAAAACAGGAGCTAAAAAGATCCTGCATGGAAGAGAAGAGGTTTACAAATGAAGAAAATTTGCTCTTTTTTTAGTGAAGACTAAGAAAGACAATTCAAGAAGAATTGGACTGAACTTGTAAGGTTCTTAAGCAAAAATGCCTTGTAAATTATTTGGATTTTTTTATGAAGAAAGTCTTTTGACACTAAGGATAAGAAGTTGGTTTGTAGCAGCTATTTCTGCACTGCCTAAGAGCATATGGCATGAACAAAACCCCACAGTGTGAGGTGCTATATAAATACAGAAAAGAAAAAAAAGGTATTTGCCCATGCTACAGAAATCACCCATCTGTACCACACAGGGTCTCTCAGCTGCAGCTCAATTGGCTGGGCATTGGTACCATTGTGCTAAGGTCACAGGTGGTGACAGTCATTGTTGGGGATGGTGATACAGGGAAATCTTATAAATATGATTGCTTAGCAGTAGGTTCTGAAAACATCAAGCCTGCAAGTGAAATAGAAATGACAGTAACTTTTGAGATGTGAGGTATGCAGGACCAGAAGACAGGATATTGGGCAATACCTCTGACCATGCGGGGAAGGGGCCTGATAAGGCAGGAAGAGGGTATTTTAGAGATTAGCATTAAAGTTTAGAATGTAGCCCTTATGCAAATGTAGTAGTTCTCATAGGCTATATGTAAATTCTGTAGGATTTGTGTCTCGCACTGGTTGGTCACTGTAAATAGAATATTCAACATGGAATGGGATAAAACTTACTGTAACAGGAAATTCTCTCTCTTGGGACAACGCCATCAGCTGGGCTGGCAGCTGATGGCAGACTGTCACCCACGACCCTTGCAAATAAACCACGTGTTCCAAGAGCAACCCTGTCTCCAGAGATCTATCATCTAACCATCGTGGTCCGCAACCACAAGTCATGTTTCGCTTTTGTGAAAGAATGACCTAAAAATGTATCAGCTGTGCAGCTCCGTCATCCCTTCTGTTGCAATGAGCACTGCATATGGCAAGGTTTCTGAAAGGATTTTGATTCTGTTAGTGAAACTGGATAGATGATGGCCTTTAGGTGCAATTGTCTTTCTCCAGACCCATCCTCTTAGCACCTCCTGAATGAAAGAGATGAGTTTGTTCGTGAAATGGGCTGCAGTATTTTAATGCCATGAGAACTAATTGGCATCCAAGAATGAAGATAATCCCCACTAGCACATCTAATTAGAAGAGCAATTCTCATATTCCTCATGCAGTCTCCTCTCAATTTAGGAGCTCAGGCACAGAAATATGCTTGTCATCCTTTGAAGTTCCAGCTTCTAGTGTGAGCCAAATGTATAATTTTTTAAGCGTTTGTATTTGAGAGCATCCCACAGGATAAATACTGTTTATTTGTAGAGCAATAGATTGCCACAACACTGTGAGGCATGAATGTCACTGCAGAGTACTGACACATCTGAGAAAGGAGGTTGGGGTGTGCCACTCACAGCTGATCAAATGAAATATGCCTTTGCCTGCAGTAATCCTGATTTAGTGGTTACAGCTCTCTCCTGATCTGCAGAGAAACTCACCCCAGCTGATACCTGGCTGTAAAAGTCCATGTGAAGTGACACTGCTTTGAAAATAGAGGCTGACTTAATTAACTGTTGGCAAGATGCTTGGATGCTGGTTTTCCAGTGCTGGCAGAAAAGTCTATGGGATCCTGTTTTGGAATCCTACCCTGAAGACAGGGTTGGATATACTCCAGCCAGTTCTGTCCCTACTCCTGTTAGGGACCTTCTGCAACACTTTCAAATCTTTGTAACCTTGAACCTGATCGAATCTGAAGGTGTGAAGGTGCTCCCAAGTACACCCTGACCAAACTGATGGCAAAACATGCTATTTGTATGCCTGCAGAAGCAGAGAGCACATAAAAGGCAAATGTTTCACTTCAATTTCTCATGGGCAGCTGAAGAGGCTGAGACCAGGCTGAATCCTCACTCAGGGAAGAATACGGGGGCCTCGGAGCCAGGGAAGTTTGTCAGTCTTTTGAAACAGGCTCTTGACTTCCCAAAGCCGAGGCTGGACATTTCTAAAGCATCTGCCTGTGGAGATAGGGCTGGCATAGGCAGTACAGGAACAGCATGCAGGAGTGGAGATGGGGAGATGTTGCAGATGGTTTGTCTCTTCCGTGGTGGCCAGGTGACTGGGTTCTTTTATTTTGCAGAAATTGTAAACTGAATGCAAGGTGAACAAGGTGTCTGGCTTTGCCTCCTGGTGTTTCCTCCAGGCTGTCTCCTGAAACAGGCTTCAAATGGAGCTGGAATTCCCGCTTCTGTTATGCACCGATGAAGCGGCTGATGAGTTTGATGGGAGCCCTGTGCTTGTGTCCTGTTTTCTGTCTTTAAAGGCTGTGTGGTTGTAGCAGCCTGCCATTGTTAATGGACAATAGAATGGCACATAGAATGATAACAGAGGGAACTGCCAACTTGATGTATAAATCCATTGTCCTCCAGGAACAGGAACACTGACAATTAGAGGGCCATCTGCTTGCCTCTGAGGACAAACAAAAAAGATAACTGAAAATACACGTAAAATTGGAGATGGCCCTCTGAGGGTTAATGAAAACCAAAAGGAGTTCTGGTCTTTGCCTGGTTCTGAAGGGAATCATTGGAATCATCTGAAGGGTGGAACATTCATTCTCCTCTATGGAGAACTCGTTTTGACTTGTCATTAAGCTTTTTATTCCACTAAGGAGTAATTAGGACAGGGGGGGGCTGTTAAAGGAAACAATGTAAAACTTGATCTCTGTAGGCTTCCTCGGGCTCCTCAGAGTATCATCACAGTAAATAAGAGGTTTGCCTGTGGAGACGGATGCTGCGAGCAGTTATTTCCCTGGTAGAACTCTTGGGGAATACTGCACGTCATTCCCTCCTAAGGTGACATAAGTACTGGGATTACTCGTTCTCTGGGTCTGGGTGTACTGGATAGGGGTAGGGGGAGGCTGTGAGAGAAGGGAGCAACGAGGGGAGGGGAAGGGACAAAAACCTTGCAGGAAGAAAAGGCTGCAGCAGCACCTGAACAGGCTTTGATCGGAAAAGAATGTGGAAGCGTGGCGGTGATTTCTTGTGGAAGCTATTTAAGAGGGATGCGTTACCGCACCTCCTCCCTAAGGCAGCGGCTCGGCATTCTCTGACGGTGGGAAANCGAGCGGGTCCCGGGCCGCGGGGGGAGGACGAGGCCGGGGGCGCGGGGGCGGCGGCGGCACCGCCCGCGGGGGCTCGCAGTGACGCAGCTCCCGGCGGCGCCCCCCGCCCGTCTCCTCCGCCCCCACTCCCCTTTTAAACCGCGCCGGAGCCGCCGAGCGCAGCAGAGCCGAGCAGAGCCGAGCATGGGGTCGCGGGCGCTGCTCGCCCTGCTGGCGGCCGCCGCCCTGGCAGGTGAGCGGGGAGGGGGCACATCCCGCTGGGAGAGCGCTGGGAAGGGCGGGGAACGGCCAGGGAACAGCCCCAGCGGATTCGGGGAGGGGTGGAGGGTCTCGGTCCGGGGAGGCGACGGTGGGTGCGGGANTGTAAAACTTGATCTCTGTAGGCTTCCTCGGGCTCCTCAGAGTATCATCACAGTAAATAAGAGGTTTGCCTGTGGAGATGGATGCTGCGAGCAGTTATTTCCCTGGTAGAACTCTTGGGGAATACTGCACGTCATTCCCTCCTAAGGTGACATAAGTACTGGGATTACTCGTTCTCTGGGTCTGGGTGTACTGGATAGGGGTAGGGGGAGGCTGTGAGAGAAGGGAGCAACGAGGGGAGGGGAAGGGACAAAAACCTTGCAGGAAGAAAAGGCTGCAGCAGCACCTGAACAGGCTTTGATCGGAAAAGAATGTGGAAGCGTGGCGGTGATTTCTTGTGGAAGCTATTTAAGAGGGATGCGTTACCGCACCTCCTCCCTAAGGCAGCGGCTCGGCATTCTCTGACGGTGGGAAAGACCTAAGGATGATACTGCATCCTCTGAGCTGCAGAAAGAGGCAGGGAAGCCCCGCTTTCTCCCTTTTCTGGGGCATGCCGGCGCGGGGGGATGTACAGGGGCCTTGGAAGTATTAGTCTAGGGGCAAGAAGGGCGGCTGCGGTAGTTGCCAAGGAAGGGAAAATGAGCTCGGCTTGCCCAGCCTGTGAGAAAGTTGCCCTGCGCTGGAGGGGAGGGGCGGCCGGGGCCGAGCGGGTCCCGGGCCGCGGGGGGAGGACGAGGCCGGGGGCGCGGGGGCGGCGGCGGCACCGCCCGCGGGGGCTCGCAGTGACGCAGCTCCCGGCGGCGCCCCCCGCCCGTCTCCTCCGCCCCCACTCCCCTTTTAAACCGCGCCGGAGCCGCCGAGCGCAGCAGAGCCGAGCAGAGCCGAGCATGGGGTCGCGGGCGCTGCTCGCCCTGCTGGCGGCCGCCGCCCTGGCAGGTGAGCGGGGAGGGGGCACATCCCGCTGGGAGAGCGCTGGGAAGGGCGGGGAACGGCCAGGGAACAGCCCCAGCGGATTCGGGGAGGGGTGGAGGGTCTCGGTCCGGGGAGGCGACGGTGGGTGCGGGACCCGCAACCCGGGGTCGCCCCTCGGGAAGGGGCGATGGGGCCGGGTCGTGGGGATGGCGCTGGGCGAGAGCTCCCCAGCTGCTCCGCCTTTATTTTTATCCCAGTGCAGCATCTTTGCACAAAGACTTCTCAGTGCCATTTCTTTACAAGGGTGCTGCTGGGTTTTTGCCAGCTGGTCCTGGATGCTGGAAGGTGATAGCAAAGTAGTGGCTCTACAGGTTTAACTAACAGGAATTTTTTTTTTTTTTTGCACGTGGCATTAAATACTAAAACCTCACTGTGAAATGAACCTTAAACACAATAGGATGAGGTGGTAGCTCCATAGTGTTTTATGCATGCTTGTATCATTGCTTGAAAGAGTCGGTGTCATTCTGGGTTGAGTATTTTGGCTTTAGGTCTGTTAGAAGTCTTCACACTTCTGGGACTTGTAGAGAGACTGCGAGGAAGTTGCCTTCAAGTGCCTTTATTGAAATCAAAGAGGGAGGATGGAATACGTGGGGGAGAGACCCCAACACAGAGAAGCTCATCACATTTATACCATAGATTCTATGGGGGTTTATTACCAAATATTTTTTCCTGTTCGTGCTATCAAACAGATCAGGTACTTCTTTACATCATTTGTGGCTGTTGTGCTTTCAAATGTTGAATTGGTTAAACATTAATTTCAAGAACTTTCTAGTACTCCTGCAAATCAATATGCCTAAATTTCAGTGATCCTGCCTAGGAAGACACTGTGACATTTTGATGAGGAATGACACTGCACTGAGTCATCTGCACTGATGAAACAAAGCCATGTGGGGATTTCATCAGGGACCCACCCAAAAATCTGTGCTAATCTTGGAGACGCAAGCAAAAACCATGTGAATTTGTCCTGCATTTTTCATCATTTTTCATGATGTTCATCAGCTCTCAGCACTTAGGTAAAATCAAATCTGATTGTAACTGCCTGGGCAGACTTGGTTCAGGAGGGTAAAGCAGAGCCAAGGCTTAGCTTTACTTAGTAGGGCTGTGGTTTGTTTCTTGCTGTGTGTTCAGGTGCAAGGTTTCCATACTGGCCCATGCTCTGGCTTTGCTCTGCTCTGGAACCCCACAGGGGCCCCGTCTGCTGTGTTCCTGCAAGCCCATGGGTGGGTGCCCTGCTGCCTGACCCTGCGGTCCCTGTCAGGGTGATGGCCTCACCCCTCCTGGGCACACGTGGAGAGGGAGCAGCCGTGTTGGCCAGCACCTTCAGGTGGCAGGTGGCCCCACGGGAGCTCTTACCAGCTGGCATAGGCTGGCACTGCCAACACCTGGGTAAAGTGGGGCACTGCTGGCGTCCCACTGCCTTCCTGGCTCAGCCCTGGCAGAGCAGCTGCCTCAGTGTGTTATTTCAGGCTCTGGCATGGATTGGAGGCTCATTCTGTTTCTCCAGGCAGGTTAATACGACATATGTCCAATACCATTTGGTTCTCCTGATGTTATTATGATGCTCCCTCTTTGTTCGTGCTGGCTCTCACTGTAAACCAAGGTCTTGTGAGCTTTTGACGGACACAGCAAAGGCAGCGGGTAACACCCTGACTTCATCTTCCTGTGCCACTGACAGCACTCAGGGGGTGTCCTGAAGTAGGAAAAGATATCCAGGAGTTTGTCTGCTCTGTGCTTTATCACATCACCTGGGTGTCACTCACAGGAGATGTGCTGTGGCTGCATCACTAAAAGGACAAAATCAGATGTTTGCACTGATGCCTGGCCGGTTTTCTCAGGGGCTGGAGGAGCTGAGGAGCATCCCCAAAAAGGCAGGGTGGGGGCTCATACCTGTGCTTTCTTGTGAGTGTGGAGACTGGGAGCAGCTCCTGCTGAAAGAGCAGCATCCCCAACACCTGTGGGATTGAGAGAATGTCTTTTTAAGAATAACACTTTTTTAGTGGAAGGGGCTTTGTGTCCTGCCCCCATGTGTGTACATCCTGCTCCTCCATGCATGCAGCAGGGTGGGCTGCAGCAGTGTGATAATTATTTGCATACTGGGTTAGTAAAGGAACTTGGAGCCTGCCTCAGAATGCCAGAGATAGGGGAGAGGGTTGGCTCTGTGCAGCACCATCTCCCCTCACACACCACCTGGTGCTCTGGGGAAATGCTGGGGGAGGGATGCAGTGCTATTTTAGGGGAATCCCTTCTGTGCTCTCCTTGTGTGGGTTTCCTTCTCTGATGGCTCTTGTATACACAGGGAAGGGGTGTGGGCTGGAGAAGCACATCCCTACATATGTGTTTGGGGGAGAGCACAGAAATATCAGGAGGTATTATTGTATGATGCTCAGCTATTATACTCTGAGTCAATGCTCGTGGGGATGTCTGCTTCCTCTGCCAGCACAGAGCATAAAGGTTGTGTTGCTTTAAATAGTGTAAGGCTACATGCTCCTGTCTTCTTGGGGCAGTTCGTTCTCCTGATAGTGAGAGGTAAAACTGACTTCCTATATCTACATGATGTGCTATGTGTTCACCTATTTGAGGAGGTCTCTCACTGACCCAGCCAGAGAGAGGTCATGGTTGTATTTAGGTCTCTTCTGGCCCTTGTAAAGACTTGAGCTTCACCCCAAGTTGTGTGTTTGTGTGCTGTGATTCTGCACCGTGTGGGAGGCCTGCAAAGCCAGGATTCAACAGGCCCTGCTTCCACACATTCCTGTGTGGCTGGCAGAGGTGCTTAACCTCCCTCCTGGAAATCTCCAGGTGGATTGGAATTGACACAGTTTATTGATAACACACAGAAGCCAAGCTCATTAACCAGCTGGAGACATTGCAGCAGTGATGGCAAAATAAGGCAGCATGGAGGTTTTATTGGCAGTAGCTTCTTTCCAAAAGCAAATTCCTTGGCCCAGGTACAGTAGAACTGGTGTAAGGAGGTGTGAGTTATCCCACGTGTCCTCAGGGCTGAGAGAGAGAAGGATAGGTTGTACTGCTTCCTTCCAGAGTAGTGTTCCACTAAGATTTGAGGGAGTTTTGCTTATTTCTTGGAATGATAATGGACCACTCAATGAATGGAAATTTTCCCATCCCTTCTGGCTCTCTTCATCCTTCCAGGAGCCACCTCCAAGTGAGACAGCATTTCTCCAGCAGGATTGGGACACTAGCTGCTTTAAAGTCTTGAAGAATGGTCTACTGTTGGCAGGGGGTGCACCTAGAGCTTCTTTAAGAAGCCAAAAGATTCTTGGGCTACAAATAGGCCTTGCTTGTTGGGTTTGATTTATTTGTTTTTACCATCAAACAGGTGCAACTACATAAGGACCTGATTTGAAGTAAAGTTCCGTTTTGGAATTTAAGTGTGGCTTTCTTTGGTGTTGCATTTTTTGTGGGTGGGATTATTCTTGGTGTATTTTATTTTAGTGCTGCAAGTGTTATCTCTGCCTCTTCTCTTGTGCTATGCCTCAATTTTACATGGCTTTTCTATCCAAATAAGGAAAGATTTAATGTGGAATGTGCCTGGTTTCGTTGACTGCCAGCCCAAAATTCAAGCTGTCTCATCAGACCAATTTGACTGAGGATTCCTGTCAGTGATGCTTGTATTAATGAGTCTCTAATAATTGCTTTTTCTTCCAGGTGCCAGCGTAGTTCCAGTGGAAAAAGACCGTACTGAAGAAACAGTGAGTAACTGCTTGTCAAACCAACCTCAGAAAATATCAGTGATGTGTTCTCCATGTCTTTAAACTCTCAGGGCAAGGCTTCATTTTTTTGTCCTAAGGGTAAATTTTTAAAAACCCATGGCTGATGTGGAACCCGGAGTGCCTTTAACTGCCAGGAAATGCCTGCCTGCACCTCAGTGTGTTTGGTGGGAATGAGAGCTGGCTCTTGTGTCAGCGTGGTACTTGTGAAGCTCTGCATTGTACAGCTGCTTGCAAAGTGACCTGAAATACTGCACAGTACATGTTATTGTACTGAAAACTTCAGGGAAAGATGAAATACCTACAGTTACCAACTGTGTAACAGACTTTCTGATGTAGTCCTTCCGCTCCTGCTTTGGAAAGAGATCTTACCCCGTGTGATTAAATAAGACCCCAGACCCTTCAACCTGACACCAGACCCCCTGCACTGATTGTTGCTGTGATCATTTAGATCAGCAAACACCTGAAATAACCAAAAATGGTTAAAAAACAAATGGCTCTATAAATGTTTCATGGTCTCCTCCCAGTCATCCCCACAGATCATCAGCCTGAGGCTCTTGTACCCCCAGCAGAGGAGGACTTGTTCTTACCAACAATTTCAGCACCTGAAAATCATTTTATACAGAGGAGATACTTGGTGGTGCTTAGAATTAGAGCACGTTATGTGACTTTCCTAAATCAATCCATTTTCTCTGCTTCCAGACAATCCACTTGAATGTTCAGTGCTAAAAACCAGGCAGGACTTGGAGCACACACATGTGAAAAGGTGTGGAGTGTATCCCTTACAGACGACATAGAGGTGTTTTAGTGTATTGGCAGTCCAAACTGCCTTTGCAGTGTCCTCATTTGGACAGATCCTACAGGATAATCCTCATCCTTTGAATGTGTGTTGTGTCTGATTATTTTATAGGGTGTGTTACTGCATGTTGTTTGACTCTCCTTTGTACTGAGTAGGGTATTTAATATTTGAAAAGGTACAAAACAAGCCCCTTACCTCTGCAAACAAAAGGGGAGATAAAAAGGTTTGTCTGTTCTCTTCCTACTGGTACAGGAATGAGGGGCAAAGCCCAAATGCACAGCATTACTCAAAACCCATTAATAGTACCCTGAACTCTAATATCAAACAGGCTTTTCTGTCAGCTGGGTCAGAATTAGTTTCCATTTTTGCTGTGAGGATTTTCTCTCCTGTTTTGTCTCCTCCAGGTAACCCGGTGCATAGTGGAGGTTCTGTCCAATGCTCTGTCTAAACCAAATGCACCCCCCATTAATCCTGAATGCAAAGAAATCCTGAAGAAGAGTAAGTACAACATTATCTGAACTTAGGAATTTGGTGCATGGTTTCTCTCTGGTGTTGGAACCGGTGAACTGTTATTTCAGCCTGTGTGAAACTGGTGCCTCCAAATTTCAGTGCCAGAATTCTGGTTTCCTTCTGTTCAGTCTGTCTTGCTCAGGGAACAAACAGCCTGACCTGGGAATTGTCAGGGATTCTTGGCTGACACTTGTGGCTCTCTCCTTGAACCACCTGCAGAGTCTGAGAGCGCTTGACAAACTCTTTAGGTAGCCTGAGAAGATGAAGCATAACTATTGCAAAGCATTTGATTGATTTTTTTTTTTCAGTCTATTTTTAAAAAACTTAAAATTTGCTAAAAAAGTCCCTGGTGTTTTTGGGTAACTTGGAATAGATGGTTGTCTTTTTATTGTGAGTAAGCATCTGTGATGGGCCAGGACTGACATTCAAAGAACTGAACACATTCTCCTTAAAAATCAGTGGGAGCTGGAGTTGAGAACTAGCTTGATTCAATACCAAAAGCGTGATCACAAAAAAAGCCAAAGAGGGAAAATTATTCTGGCAATTCCACGGGAACTTGTAAAATGCCTCATTAAGTGGAGTTAATTAGTTATTTAATCCTTTTCCAGGCAAGCATACAAAATAGTAGCAGACTAGTGGTTTTAAAAGCAGAATTAAGAAATCAATTCTGTCCAAATTTCCTTGGTACTTTGGGAAGCCAGTCATCTCTTTGAAATAACACTTCAGTGGAGGGTTGGATTAGGATTACTCCATGATGCTGCTTTTGTTATTGTAGGTGATAAAAATGACAGAGAGAGAAGTGAAAACCAACAGCCTGAAGTGAGGCATCCCAAAGACCCAGCAGAGACCGAAAAACATCCAACTGGGAGCGTGGAGAAAGAACAAAGGCAGGCAGAAGAGGAATCTAAAAAGTACCTGGAAGGAGGTGATGAGGAGAAACTTGCTCATGAGGAAGGTAAAAGCAAGGAAGAGGAGGCTGGACACCACACACTTGCTCAGGATGTGACAGTTCATACAGAAGAAAAAAAGCACTTCCAGGAAATTGGGAGAGAGGAGGAGAGGAATTACCACAGTGAAGAGGAAAGCAAAGAGGGCAAGTGTTGCGAAGATGTAGAGGCTGCTGTTCTCACCAAGAAGTCCCACTCTGAGGGCATGAGCATGGATGAGTTCCATGGTGGGAAGGATCAGAGCCCCAGGGACCGCTGGCACCTGGAGGAGGGAATGCAGAGCCCTTACAAACGAATTCAGGGAGGTGAAGAGGGGGAAGAAAGGAGTGAGCAATACCACCATGCGTCTCAGGAACGTGGTTTCTCCCACCAGCAGGAGCGTGAAGAATCTGAGGAGAGTGAAGAAAGAGAGGAGGGAAAGGAGCCCTACAAACCCAAAGGTTATCATGGGAAGCACAGAGCAGGTGACTCCTATGAAGAGAAGAGGAGCCATGGTGGTGAGAGGAGGGAGCCAGCTGGGGGATCACACCCAGGGGAGGCCAGTCTCTGGGAGCAGTGGAAGCACCGCCAGAAACATCAGGAAGAGTCTGAGGAGAAGGGTGGCTCTCTTGGGAGGCGTGAGCCTGAGGAGCTGCAGGAGGAGAAACATGCAGAGCAGAGCAATGAGGAGCACAGGGACAGCTGGCAACAGAGCCAGGAGAGCAGGGAAGAGGAAAACAAGAGGCATCACCACAGTGAGGAGAGCAATGAGAAGTGGCGTGAGGAGAGGAGACAGCACGATGGATCACACCATTCTGAGGGGAGGATGTACCTTGCTGATGAAAATGAGGAAGAGCTGGACAGGTATCTCAGCAAGGAGAGGCAGCACCATGTTGGAGGGAGATTCCACTCACGGAACAAGGAAGAGGAAGGGTCACAGAAGGCCTATGCTCGAGAGCGCAAGGGGCAGGCCAGGAGGCACTACAGCACTGAGGACAGCCTGGAGGAGGAGGAGCTGGAAAAGAAGCATCACAGCAGTGACCAGGTGGAAACTGAAGAGGAGGAAAGATTTGCAGAGAGAGGAGAGTACAGAGGCCATCTCCCTGCAGAGAAAGAGAAGAGAACTGCAGCATCCTACAGGTCTTTCTACCCGCTGCTGTGGTGGAAAAGCCGGCACTTGGACAAAAGGGACAGTGCAGAAGAGCAGCTTCTGGAGGGCAGGGATGAAGGCAGGCCTGCCCTGAGTGAAAAGAGCCTTTTCCCCGAATACAATGACTATGAGTGGTGGTCAGAAAAGCAAATCCAGAGTGCGCTGAACCACAGGCGCACCGAGAAGAGGAATCCTGGCAAAATGAACAGATACGATGTGGAAAGGCAGTACAGCAAGATGGATCAACTTGCACAACTTCTGAACTACAGGAAGAAGTCAGCTGAACTCCCAGAGCTGTACAGCTCTGGAGAAGGCCTGAAGAAATATCACGTAGCTGGGAATGACAGAAGGAGCCTAAGCCAGAAGCCCCTGACAGAAGAGGAGGTAAGTGCACAGCAATTTCTCTGAAAAGCTGGGGGAAGCACACTTCCAAATCCATTCCCAAGGCAGCTGGGAAACTGCATAGAAAAACACAAACAAGTCACATTTTGAGAGTAGATCTTCAGTGATTTAAAAATCTGCTTTCTTTGAACAGTGGAACTTTGAGTTTGCTGAACTACCCCAGGGCAATCTGTGGGATAAAGACACAGCTCCTGTCTGCTGCAAGGCAGGCAGGGAAAGATTTTATTCCTCTTTGGGCCCTGCCTCTCTCTGGAGGCTCTGCAGACTGACAAAACCAAGGTGCCATTGCAGCAGGAGCAGAGGGGGAACTGACAAACACCACTTGGGCTCCCGGGTTGTTTAAAATGCAGAGCTGAAGTGTGTTGGGTGTTTAAAGGGAAATCACCTGCCCGTGGACTTCCCAGCTGGAATTGCAGAGCAGAACCTGCATTGCACCTCTAAGTCCAATTCAGATGTGTAGTTCACACATAGTGAATCCTCTTGTTTTTGTTGGTCTTCTGTTCTGCTCCAGTATCCAGGGAAACTGAGCCTACACCCATCAGTTAGCTCCAATCAGCCAGATCCCCTTCATGTGTGTCACTGTCTGTGCATTGCACAGAGCTGTGCTGGGAGCAGTGCAGGCTGGACACCGATTTATACAGATGTTAATTGGTGTTAACGAGTCATCATGGTAAAGAATTGGCTGCATTAAGCTTCTCCTGCTCTCTGTGCCCTCACTGCACTCTGTGCTTGCTGTGGGACCTCCCAGGGACTGCACCTACAGCTGTGACATAGCAGAAGGCCACCACTGGGTAATGGTGCTTTAGATCTACAAAGATGAGGCTGTAATTAGAGCCAGCTCTCAGAATTAAAATTTTGATGCTTTCCTCAGCCTCAGTTGAGTCCAAAGCAGGGAGTTTCACCAATCTCCCAAGAATGAGCTGCACTGCCATTAACACCTGCTCTGCTCAGGGACTGGAAAGTGGCAGGGCAGAATCTGCTGTGGAAATGGCCTTTCCTCTTCTTTCCATGGAACAAAACATTTACCAGTGTTAATAATGATGTGTAAAATGCTCTCTATGTTTTCACAGGAAAAGCAGCTGGAAAACTTGGCCACCATGGATCTAGAGCTGCAGAACATAGCAGAGAAGATCAACAGCCTGAGGAGAGGCTGAAGGTGTCCTTGCAATACCTGTGGTAAATTATCTGCCACTGGATTGTTGTTTGCCCTAAACCCAGGAAATCCTATCCGCTGTCCACTCTTGTGTAGTGATTTACACAGCTGAAAGTGTCTTTAATTTGCTGTTATGCTCCTGAGACCTGAATGGCATGAATTTTAGTAATACAGCCTTTCATGTGGGCAGGTATTTTTGATATGCTTTTGGAGATAATTGTGTTAGTGTTCTTCAGGAATATATTTGTCTGAGTTTGCAATAATAAAAGCCATTGATCTTGGACCAAACCTTCTCCTTGTTCATGTGGCTGATGGGGTGATCTCAGAGTGAGCTGGATCAGGTGTGTAGATTGTGCACAAAATAGGGGTGCTCCACCAATATCTTTTAAAAGTTACAGGGAGCCCATCTATGCATTTTGTTCACCAGTTTGCATGAGCATGAGAGGGAAGAAGGAATTTGAAATCTCAATGATTTATTTCTTGTTTCCTTATTCATTTTCACTGCATTTTATAAGGATTGTGGCACATTTGAAAACTGGGATTCAGGGTTGAAACTGTGTCAGTGTCACTGCTGGTGAAATGAAGCCAGTTTGGCTTTGATCCAAATTAACTTCTCATGTGTTCCAACACTGTTTATTTCTCAAACTGATCTATTATGCAAATATGGCTTTTCCATGTTACTTTTTTTTTATTGTCACAGTATCTAGGATAAGCAGCCGTCTAGAATGAAGAGATGGTGAAATCTACATCCTCTGCTTTAATGGGTTGTTCACATGAGGAGGAGAAGAAAAGAGAGAAACTTCCCAAAAAGTAGAAAAACAACACTGGGAAGTTTACAAAAAGCAGAGGTAGATAAAACTGAAGATGTAGTGTACCTGTTCTCCCAAGAGAAACCTTCAACTGCTTCTTTCCATGAAATACAACTCCTGTTTTGAACTAATGCTGCCCTGAAAGAGGATTACTCTTCTCACAATACTGAATTTTACAGCTTTATTAAGTCTCAGCACCTGATCCCAAAGGTCCAGGTTCTGTCCAGTCAGTCCAGACACTGATGAGGGAGTTCCAGAATGGAAGCCAAGCCCTTCTGGCCCTCACACTGGGGTGTAATGAGGTGCAGCCAGCAGAGTATTGTCCTCCTAAAGCTATGCTGGACCTTTATTTCCAAAAAGAGGGAAAAGAAAAAGAAGATAAATCTCTTTAGGGAAAACACCCTGTAGTTTAATTGAAATGGCAAATGCAAAGTTAAAAAAAAAAATAAAAAAAGCTTGATATCTGAAAGACCCAACAGTAGAATAAATAAATATACATACAGCAGTTTTCAAAATAGTAATATCTTAAAAACATACAGCAACTCTCAGAAAATGTCTCAAAAATGACAGACAATACTAATAGTGACATTGTTTAAATATTTAGTATTTTAATTTAAGAACATGCACTTCCTCCTCTGTATTTATTTCAGGAAAACATGGAGTCATGCTGTAAGCATGGGGTCATCTCTACTACTAGATTTCTCTTTTTATTGTTCCTTTGGAAAAAAAGTGTATGATTTTTGCTGTTCATTCTACTTTCTTAAATTACTGAACAGAGCCAAGTTCTGTGTCCCAAGTGGGAGCAGATCAGCACGTAGAATCCTGAGAAGAATCCTCTCATGCCTTCCTGGGAGAATGGAAAACTAAGTTGGATGTGTTAATTCCAACTCAGCCTTTTAAAAAACTTTTAAAAAAATTACACTTTTTTAAAAAAAATTAAAAATTTAATATTCAGATTTGGTGACAAACAAACAGAATGCCTGCACTGAGGCTTTGTCTTCTCTTGACCTTCTTTCCTTCTTGAAGTTCCTGTGAGTTGAGTGGGATGTTTGCTCCTAAGGGTTTTCCTTGACATTCAGGTGATGTGAACTGCTGAGGAGCAGGACGGTCCTCCCTCCCCTGCAGTTCTGCTGCTTTCTCTGACAGATGCACAACAGGCACAGCCCTGTGCTGCCAACAGCACAGAAAGGACTTTGTTATTTCACTAAACTCCTGAGATCTAAACCACAAGTCAGTTCTCCAGGTGTTAACAAGGAAGGTCTTGAAGTTTGCATCTTTTAGATGATGGCTCCTCCATCTTTAGTGCTTCTGAGTTACTGGAATCAAATTTGCCCTTCTCCAAAACTACAGTGATGCCAGACAGGAGGTACCCTCCACCTCCACTCATGGTCAGCTTGGGATGGCTGCGATCTGGTAAAACCTTTAAAACAAACAACAACAAAACATACCCCACAATCAGCACCTATAAAAATCCATTCTGTGTGTGCACATCATGTGGAGTAATTTCAGCTTTCACGATAGGATGTAATTTTTTTTCCCAGCCACAACACCAAACAGCCATTTGGGAAGTGTATTTATCTTTAAAGTATCTGCAGAGGAGAATCCAGTTGTAGAAATCCATAATAATACAGGCTGCTGTGTCACTGGTTACTTCTTCATGGCCTTGCCAGCTAAATTATAAAGCCAAGGTTTGAGACCTATGAAAGTGCCACACTGTGCTCAGAAGTGAGGTAGTCTGCAAGAAACCACAGCTGCTGAGCAAACCAGTCTGAAGGGATTCTGTGATTTCCAGTTCTGTCCTTATCACCTTTCTGCAGCCACCCTTAGGGTAAGACACAGCACTGAGCCATCCCTTTCAGCCATATCACACTTTTCCATAAGGACTGTCCCTTCAGCTGTGCCTCCTCCTTGCCCCGACTGTCACTGCAGGTCTCAGACGTTTTACTTGTGTCCAGGACACCGCAGTGCTGTTCTCACTGCAGCTGGACCCAGGACCCCTGCTCAGGCCCACCTTGTGTGGACATCTGGGAATTATTAACCCTGTCACTTTCCTACCAGCAGTCCATCAAATGTGTAATAAAATGCAACAAAGTCAAGTCTTTCCATTGGAAATTGCTACAGTGAAGCATTAAAGCTCTTCAGAATACCCACTACTCATGGGTAGAGCAAATGCCTGAGCTTACACACTGTTTCAGTCAGTCCAACTTCCTCCCTATTTTCAGGGAATGTTTTGCTCCCCAGAACTCCCATGGTTTTGGCAGCCCCATCCTGGCATCCTTACCTGGTAGTTTCGTAGCCAGGTTTCAGATAGTTTCAGGTTGATGACTCCACCTCTTTCTCTCAGCTTGGTGTAACAGTCTAATAATGGCTTAGAAAAACCAGAGAGGAGGTTATACAGCAGAATGGCACCATGCTTGAACTGTAACAGCTGAAGTAACATCCTGATTTACCTCTTTATATTGGCAGTAGACAACAAAAGGCCTTGAAGGAGCAACAAATTCCAATAAAGAAAGTAACAAGGGTGTGGGATGAAACTTGCTGGCTACAATTAAGCTGCAAAAAAAGTTTCATGCACATTAGTTTTCTGCTTCTGAAACCTACTCACCTAGTGACATTTCCTCCTACTTAGCGCAGCAATCAATTAGAGCTTAGAAGTGTCTCATCAGTATGTTTTCACTGCTCTGGCAGTTCCCCAAATGTAAAAACAAATCATGACTTCCTACTGGCCTAATTAAGTGGCTGAAGCATTGTTCCCCAAAGTGCAGAATATTAAATGCATTGCAGGAGCACTCACTTCAGCTGTGTCAGGCTCCACAATAGTTCTTACAATCTAAGAAATGTCATGTTGCTTGCTCCGCCCCAAGACCATTTTCCAAATACAATTTAAGTTTTGTGGCTGCCAAATGTTGCTTAGAATGTAACCTCACGTGTGACTCTTCAGACTATCAGTCTTCATTTAATAGTTTTATATAAAAAAGACTATTTAAAGAGAAAACAAATCCCTACCAGGCATGACTAAAAATCTTTTAAAAAGAAACTATGTCCTTGACAACCTAAAAGCTTCATATTTTATTCTCCATCTTCATTTTAACATCGCACACTAACTTGGATCTACAGATGGTTGAGATTCTCTACCACTACCTCCAGTTTTAATCCAAAAAAAATCACTGCTGAACTACACTGCAAGAAATGGCTGATAATTAGTTAATTAGTTATTAAACTGTGCTTGTGCAGAAAGAATAGGCTAATTAAACTCGTTCTTCACAGTGTACAGAGACTACTGGGATGCCCCATCAATTAATATTTGTTCTCCAGGGGAATGTGCAGCACTGGAGCAGAGTTAAACTTGCCTGGCAAAAGGGAGGTAAAAATTGATGTTCAATTTTGTAAATACAACAGAGATAAGGAGGTGAGATGATTATTTTTCAATTGTTCCCACTTTGGTTGTTTGCCAGCCATGGCCTTGCAGACCATTTACTTCAAATGCAAACCTCAAAAGAATTCTGCTCCATAATGAACCAATTGCCTTTGGAGCACACTCCAATGCCTTGGAAGGCTTGGAATGCTGCACTGGCACTGCCAGGGGCTCTGCCAGACTCCAGGAAGGGAAGTGAGGGCTGAGAGACCGGGCAAAATCAAATGCTGCTCTTTCATATGGCAGCACAGATATCTGCCACCAGGGAGCCTGGCCAGGCACAAAATCTTTGCAGTCGGTGAGGGGGGAACAGGAAGAGGTAGAGGAAGGCAGGAGAGGGAGGGAGATGGTCTAATTCTGAACACATGGTGTGTCTATGAACAAATTTCTGCTTCCATAGTGTCAGGAAAATGGAATAGTCTATCTCTAAAGACTTCTTTAAAAGAATACCAAATACCCAGTGAATATCTTTCTTTTTCCCCTCAGTGGCCTAACATCAGATCTCAACTCTCATAAAAGGAATTGAACAAACAAATCGACATCAAACAATGTTTTACCACACACAGAAGGCAGAAATTTAACTGAAATGGTATCTTCTACATTCAGTAACAAATACAGTTAAATACAGGACCTAAAGATTTCTCCTAAAGTTGGTACCCACCTTCACCTAATGAACAGCTTTTCTTTACTCTGCCAGTAAGTCCCAGTCTTTCTCCCCACCTCGAATGCTGACCACCTTTTTCCCTATCCTCTCCCTGTTCCTCTTGTGCAAAAAATCCCCAAACCCTTATTTTCTGTCTGTTTCTGCTCAGGTACAGAGTTGTTAATTTGAAGCATTTCCTTATTCCATGCCAAGTTTTCTGTGGTTCCTGTCTCAAGGAGCAGTGGCTATAAAAGGCAGATGACTGAAGAAAGGGGATCAGGGCTGAGCTTTCTGGGACAATGCTCTCAGGCACCATAAATTCTGTTTACCTCCATCCTGCTGGAGCCTTCCTTAAGCCAGGAATCACTCATCCCTTCAGGAATGTCATTTGTTACAGCTTTCATGCATTACAGAGGACAAAAGGAGGATAAAAATGATTGAAAACAAATAAACAAGAGACAAGTACTAAACAGGCCTCCTTGAACTCAATCAGCACCTGAATGTACTATTTTACACTGAGGGAAATGACAAGTGAAGTCAAATAGTAATTTTGCCTTTGCCAGATCATGGACAGACATTAATTACAGTGACGGTGCAGCAAACAGCAGTCAAACCAGACCCAAACACTGCCGCTGTTCAGGCAGCTCAATGGCCACAAGCACTGCCAGACAGATGTGCAGAGTCTTTTACAAACCTCCGTGACCATTTTACTGTTTGAGAGAACACAGAATGACCTGATTTTGCATGTTTATAAGTTCTACCACTTAAATATGCTATATGAGGTATATGAATGAGTTAAAACATTTCATAGTAATAAAACCCAAAGATTATATTCAAGCATTTAAAAATAACCAGTAAATGTGCAGTAAAAGGTATCCAAGCAGAACAGTTTCATTTCCAGTGAACCAATATTCTTTGGAGGAAAAACATTAATATGAATGTTATTAAATTAACTAAATTAATGTTACCTGGTTAACTTGAATCACTTCAGCATTTGCTAAGAACACAGTGAAAAAGCCACACCCACCAAATGCTCTTACACTATTTTGGAGCTCAATTTCTCGGAATATATTGATTCTATTTGTTTTAAATTTATGATATTACATCTTTGTGCTGAATTGTTCCTTGGGAATAACCTGATCCTGGCTAAAGTAGGTAAAATAAACTTATGTGTTTTTTACCCTGTGTAAAAAGGAAATTAATTTCTAAAAACATACTAACCAAAAAAAAAATAAAACAAACCCAGAACAACAAATCTAGTTCCACTTTAATGAACGTAAAACCTCAGGTTCTACTTTGCCAATTAGAATCCTGTGATTTTTTTGGTAGTCATTTTAAATTAGATTCTGCCTGGATTCTGGTTTTCTTTGGATAGATTTTTTTTTTTCATTTTTCACATTTGCTTGTATTTAGCTGACTTGTAGATCATTTCAACCTGTTTAAATGAAAGAAAAAATCTCAGCCAGTGCCTTTTGTGCCCCCAGTTCTCTGCTCCATCCCATGGCCCCCATGGTCTGGGGTGTTTCAGTGGCAGCACTAAATTGGGAATACCATTCCCAAATGATGCCAGCTCTAAGCAGACTCACCCATCAGCATTCTTCTCTCTTAGCAAAGCAGCAGCTTCTTTCAGCTTTTTCCTTCTCTCCCACTGTTTTATTTGCTTTTCCCGAACCTTTGAACAACAAAACAAACAGTTGGCACTTTAACTGGTAATTATTTATCAAATCATTATTGCCTGGATGCACTTTCGTTTTTTCAATCTTAATGTAAAGTTCCACTTCAACAACTGACTAAGCTGCATTTCAGCAGGATTGATTCAGAAAGCAGAATTTAATGTCCACAGACATTGTGAAACTTGAACAGCCACAATAAATATTCTTACATTTTCTTTATTTTCTTTTTCTTTGTTCTCTTTAAATTCTACATCTTCAGCATTAATGTCCATTGTGTCTTGCTCTTCTGTTGGATTGCTCTCCATAGGTGCTTCAGTAGCAGGTTCCTCCTCTGTTTCCTGCAGGGAAGTCCGTTTCTCCTCACTCAATCCATTGCTTTCCTCTTCCACCAGTGAATTATCCTCAGAGTCTGCAGGCAGAGTTTCTGTAGTGAATGTTCCAGACAGGAGACTCTGCACTTTGCTGAGAGGAAATTCATGAAGATTATCAAAAAAAGGTTTGGGAAATCCAAAACAACTGGTGGCAGCTCTAACAGGTCCCCCTCCTGGGTACATCTGAATGATGGATCCGTAGCCTGTGGGATGGAAACAATCAAAACACATTGGAAAGCCAGAATTCTTAAAATTTTAAAATTATTTCTAAGATGCTTAAATGAAGGGTCCATTTAAGAAAAAGGAAGTAAATTGCCTGCTCTGAATCAAACCGTCAAATTTAACAGGCTGTGGAAATATGCCTCAAGGTAGAAAACCTTTATTGAAAGGACAACAGTTACCGAAACACAAAAGGACAAGGTAACTCATGGAATATTTGTGTATTAAACACGTATTTACAATTAGTTCAGAACATATAAGCAGTGACAAATTGCTAGAAAAAGCTAATTTAATAAATAATTAAAAAACAATTTATACAGTTTCTGTTACTTATTTATGGAATTGCTGGGATAAAACCCAAAAGTTAATTTAAAGAGCTTTATTAGGCAAAGAATCTCTTCAATATCGTGCCCTAAAGGAAGAGCTGTGAGATGTTAAACACACAAAAAACCTTTTTCAATAGTTAACTGAAATTGTATCTTATTTACTTCAAGAAGTATCCCTATGGCCAAAAGTTGTTGAAACAAAACCAATCTGTAGTAGCACTGCCTGTGTGCTTCCGAGACAACAAGACAGCACATTGGTGTGCACAGCATATCACTTCCTGCCTTTCCAGGCTTTTGGAATATAACTGTCACCTCAACCTGGTGTCCTAAAATAATGAAACTGATTAACTGAGTTTGAAAAACAAATCAGGAGTCAAACTTTTCCTTTGCTCAAGGAAATATACTTTCAAAACACACACCAAATCTGGTGCAGTGAACAAGAGGAACAGCAACATTACCAGTGGCACTGTTCCTGTTTTCTGCCATTCACTTGCCTGGACTTCCAGGTGTCTAGAAAGAATCTCCATACAAGCTCCTTACAGCTTTTTCTGAACTCAATGTCATTATGCTAAAAGAGGAACTAAAACAGATCTACATACAAGGCTATCAATTTAATCAAAATTAATTATATCAAATTTAATTCTCAATTTTTTACAGTTTTTTAAGTACTGAAAAATAGATCCAACAGTATTGCCAATGGAAAAACAAGTTTCTCCATGAATCCTGGAGGTGGTAAGCCCAGATTTCAAAAGCTGAGGAAGCATTTTGGAGTGCTGCCTTTCAGCAGTGTCACACAGGTGTGTTTTCCATCCCCCTCAGTGTGTGCATGCCTGAGGTGTAACTCACCCCCCATTCTCTCCATCACGGCCCCCAGCACCAGGCCCGCACACGTTTCCACGACAATCATCTTGTTGCCAGCGTGGATGTTTCCCAAAGTCAGCATCTGAGCCAGGGTGTCATATCTCAGGTGGCTGGAAGACAAGAGGGATTTAACAAACATCACTTTGCTTAGAGATACTGCCTACTAAGCCCAGGAGCCTGCCAAAAAAAGTCAGATTACAGGTAGATTCAGGAAAAGCGAGTGACCTTCAGAGGCACCACACGGAAACTTGTAATTAAACATCTGATAATGAAGAACTAGAACTGGAGCCAACAAGAAATCAGCCAGGAAAAGCAAAAGCAGGATATGCAGTAGGGTGCACATAGCAAAGTGGACAGCTTGTGCTGTGCCAGTCAGAGAAAGTATTTTTTTAATCTTTTGTTTTTTTCTCTGGCATGTCAGCTTTGTAAAGAGCAAATAGTATGGATGCATTTCCTGATCCAATAATGAATCCCTTGTGGTTTTCACCTGTTTTGCATGAGCCAGCACCACCTGCAACCCACGACCAAGACCCAACACATGCACTGAAGAGACTCAGGGATAGCTACACAAATTACAACTAATCTTTAATAGTAAAAAGCAGCCAAGTGACAGAGATGGTGGAAGGAGAAGGAAAAAGTTTTGAGAAGCCTTAAATAATATACATTGGAAGATTTTAAATCTCAGCATCTTGGATTTACTATTCCTACATTAAAAAAAATGTATCAGTCCACCTTTAATATATGTAACAATGTATTTCTTAGGTTAGATGAGTGAAAATCAAACAGGGCCAGATGTCTAGTCATGGCCCCATCTGACTCCAACCCCAAAGTTACCCACAAGTTTTTAAACTCTGGAGACTTCTGACTGAGGATTTTGAATCCCTGACACGTTAAAGACAACAATTCTTGCCTGTGGAAAGTGGCTGGTTATCTTGTTTCTGAGACAGAAAACAGAGATGTTCAGCCACCAGCCAAAGCGGGTAAAGAGACACCTTTGAAAAATCAAAGAACTTCTGTCTGTGTGGGTAATTAGCAAGGTGGTGTTGATAGGGAAATGTTAAATTCTGGTGCTGCATGCAAAAGAGTTCTCCTGTTTGCTGCAATATTGATTCATTTTCTGTATCACATTATCTTTCACTAAATCACAATCTTTGCATCCACAGGAAAGAAAAGAGAAGAAAGGTGAGTATTGTATTATTTGGTATAGTGCAGGTATTTAAAAAGTGTTAAAGTATCTTTTTGTTATAATTTGAAAAAAGAAACTTGATGAAAACTCACTTAATTTTTCCAGGTTCCCTTGCATAATACATGGTTGAAAGGATGCGAGTGGATGGTTTCACAATTGTAATAACTGCCTCATATCTGTAAAAAAACATAGTAATGCTCTTGTTTCAATCTCAACAATTTAGAGAATTACAAAGTATTTTTCACATTTTAAAAATCACTTACTTTTTTTTCTTCTTCTTTATGTATTTATCTTGAGCAAATTCTGTTTTGTCTCTGAATGTTGTACTGTTCTCTATTAACTGTTGAACTATTTCCTTGGAAGAGACAATTCATTTTTGTTACAGCTAGCATTTATTTCTCATTCACTTCATAGACAGAATTTTTTTAAAAAAACACTGAAAATATTTTCTTCCAGTAGAGGCATGTATAGCATGAACTTCTCCTGACACTAATGGCAAAGTCAATCTCTTTTAACCAACAGGACCAGTGAGGCATTACAGTGATTATATGTAGGAATTTAATCACGTAGTTTTGCATAAAAATCATAGAACTGAGAATGTTTATCCTGGAATATTCAGTAATATTTCATTTACTCCAACTCCCTCTTTGGGTCTCTCTGATTCCAGCATCTCTGAGGGCATCTTTTTTCCCCTGTTTCATGTAGTTTCTCCCCTCTGCTCTGGGTAATAACCAGACATCTCCCTTACTCCAACAATTTTTTCAGTCAAATTTTGCCACACTACTGTACCAACTCCTTGCACAATGTCCAACCCCATAGCATTTATTACTTCCTGCAATACTCCTGGTTTTTTCATTCTCTAGCTCACAGGTCTTCCCAGAACTCCAGTTTTGGTTTCTTGGTCTCCTTGTTCTAATCTCCACCCTTTGCCAACCCTTTCTCATGCTTTCAGATTCCAGCTGGATGGGTCATTAGGACCTCCAGCAAAACCAAACCAATCCAACAGGACTCTCCTTGCTCACGGTTTGTCTCCATGCCAGCAACACAAGAACCAAAATTCTGCTATTTTGGGTTCTGTGATCCAAGTAGTTTAACTGCTAAAATTATGGGTTCTATTAAACATGGAGGGGAAAATGAAAAAAAGGACTGTTTTCAATTTGGACACTGCAGCTCCCCTCGTGCTTTAAAAACCTGCTCAAAAATAGAGTGCTGCAAGTACTCCTCACTTCCTATTGCTGCTTTTCAGGCCATTATTCCTTCACTCCTAACACTTAACATGTGTTATTAATGATTTGAAACAGAATCTCTTTCCTTTTTGCTTTATTCTAGGAAAAAAATAAATTCAGTGTCTGTGTTGTTTATGTTGTTTTGTAGGGGTTTTTTTTATGTTCCAGTAAAATTTACAGTGAGGAAACAGAGAAGTATCCTGCATCACCAAGACATGCGATTCACAAACAGGAATTCAGATTTTAACAGACATTTAGGGAGGAATAATATCTATTGCTGCTAATGTAGCTTAAAATGAATATTCAGTTACAGTCTAGAAAGCAGAGTTAATAAAAGCACAGGAAATGCATGGCACAGGCATGCTGAGGAAAGTCAGAGGGATCTTCTGCCATGGACAGTGAAAACAAAAACCATCAAAGCTGTCAGCCTGATTAGCACATTCTTCTCCAAGAGATAACACAACCAGCAGCACAACCATGGAAACAGAAGAACCATTCCAAACTCCTTGAACCCAGCAGGCAAAAGCAGATAAACCGCTCCAAAGAGCAAGATGCAAACAGGAGATGAACTTGATGTAAGCATGAGCAATTTCCTGTTTTTATTAGAAAGGGTAAACCAAAGACGAGAGGATTTTACCTGACAGCATCTGCAGAACAGAACTGGCTGTAATGCTTTAGTAACAATTTAAGATGGCTTGAAGATCCCTTACTTTATGAAAGGTGCAGGCTTAAATACCAAGCCCCTTTCTAACAGAACAGAACTGATCTCTTGGGAAAACTCTTAGTTTTCCAGGTACAGATAAAGCACCAGCATCACCCCTGTCTGGCAGGCACTGCCTACAGGCTCACTGGTGGTACATTTGTTACAGTGTTACTTGTTAAGACTTCACTGTTTGGCCATAATATTTTCCTACACCTTTGAGAGTTTAATTATTGCACAATTTTGATACCTCTGTAATACAGAAATAGTATTTTGAACCTTATACACAAACCAAACTAAATGGTGATTATGTGAGCTGTACTTTTTTATCTGTTATGACTTCTGATGTCTTAAAATTTCTTCTTTACTCTCCTCTGACAAAGTTGCCAACCTTACATAAAGTTTTCTCTGAAAACAACCTTAGCATTTTTGTAAAACCAAAAAATATGACTTGACCAGAAGAACAAAGAAAAAGTACTGAAAGCTATGCACAGATAAAAAGAATATCCTTTGTCAGAAACTAAAATATAACCATCAAGGTAGCACAGAAATAACACCAAAACCTTATTTTTACCTGTCCTTTAATACCCTTGTCCTTCAAAGCCTTTATGTCATCATGAGTCAGTTTTTGAGACTTCCCATCGTCAACTATGTTACGATTATCTGTCCCTGCTTCTTTTGTTTCTAAAGGAAAAGGATATAGACTTGTAAAATCTAGCTCCAAATAAGTGGGAGAAACACATGATTTTAGTGTCACAGAAAGCAGATTTCTTGTGGTTAAACACACGTTTTTCATGACCTTGCAAAGTACAGCCTAAGCAAGGAAATGTAATATATGAGGCAAAACTTAATGTAAATAAAATCACCCAGACTAAGGTTCGAATTTTCTCCCACATTAAAAAGATTATTTGTTACAGGACTCAGTGAAACCACTGATCAAGACAAAACCATGCACTTTTATGACAGAAAATAAGTAGCATGAAGTTAACAAATGATTAATAGAAAGCTTTCCCAGTTTCTTTGGTACCATCAAAGAAACAAATTAATTTGAAATAGTTTTTCCAGCTGTCAATCCTCTGGGATACCTGTGGTAGTCTCTTCCACCTCTTGCTTTGGCTGGAGGTTTCCACCACTCGTTACCTCAAATGTAGTTCCATAAATATGTCCGATGGCATTATCCAGGTAGAACCACTGCTTCTCAAAAATTATTTTTCTGAAACAACAGAAAAGTGAGTAATACTTAAAGCATTATTTTTACTGTATCTGAAACCCACTACACTTGAGCCTAAACTATAGCTTTATATATGACATTTTCATCTATATCCCTGAAGAAAAGCAGGACAAGCACGAAGTGGGAAATTAACCACGAAACCCACACTAAACTGAAACAGGTCAGGAAAAGAACAAAGAACTTAAATAGACCATATAGGAGGAACTTCTTTTTTCACTTCAAAAGAATTTTCAAATGACAGATAAAACAAGGCTATGGCACTTGTCAGCATCATTTTTTGACAAAGATTGTCAGAAAAATACTAAATCCAAGCTGGGTCATGCAGAGTAGTAGCAAAAAGATGAGCACGGTCCTGTATTTTGCAAAGCTCCTCTGAAATAACATTTGCCAAAAGACTATTGTTGTGAAGAAAACAGACAGCAGAGTGTGTCTTGTAATCCTGGAAAAGTTTCATTTAAAAAAAATTAAAATTTAACATCCCTTTCATTTTGATTGCACCAAGGCAGGTGTGCACTTTCTTCACAAAAAACCACAAAGGATCCACACAGCCTTTAACTTTCAGGCTAACCAACAAAGGCTGCCTTGCTATCCCTGGAAATACCAATCACGGCAAATGAAACAGGTATCAGGATCTATGCCACACTCACATTCAAGCCAAAACTTGCCAATATGAGCCCTAATTATGCAGATTATACTCATCACTAATTCTGAACTGCACCATTTTGAAACGAGTCTCATTCAAGCATAGTACCTTTAAATCTCCATCGTACTGAATCAGATATCTGGCCACGTTACCCAACACTGACTTCTACACACTGCTCTACAATATTGTCTGCTGCCAGGGGAAGAGCCCAGGCTGTGTCCAACGATTTTGGCACTCCCTGCTGGGCTGCAGGTGCTTTCTTGCTATGCCAGTTGGCCTGCGAGAAAGAATGGGAGACCTTTCATGGCTGTCCCTCCAAAGCAGCAACTATCCAGAGCGGAGTGCCAGCATTCTCCTACACACCAACAGCACTGAGCACGCACAGGGCAATTAACAATCCCTATTAGCATTTCACAGAACTTGTGTGCCACGGCGAGCTGAGCGTGACGGCGACCACAGGCTGTTCATGCTCCTCTTCAATCGGCACCAGTTGGACACCAACAACGCAAAAGCCTCTTAAGTCTCTGTCAAAGTCTTATCAGAAATGCGGCCAGGACATCTTCCGCGTTTAAGGGTTGGTTTTTTTTGCCGTAGGAGCAGAGGCAACATTAAAACCTTTCCCGTCGCCTGTCACACGAGCCTCGCGAGGCCGCTATTCCTGCCTGGCGCGGCCGGACAGCCCCGGTCAGCCCGGCGGGACAAGCGACCTGCACCAGGACCCCTTTCCCTACGGCGGGGCCCGCCACAGCCGCAGCCGGGTGGCGCGGGCGGAAGGCGCAAAGCTCGGCCGAGGCTCCGAGCGACACCGGGAGCCGCCAGCGCGGCGCTCACCTGCGGCGCAGCACCGACACCGCCTTGAACACCTCATCCCGCTTGAGGACGGCGCAGTCACCCTCACGGATGCGCACGCTTGGGCCGCCCTCCATGGCCGCCACCGCCACTCGCGCCGGGCCCCTGCGCAGGCGCCGAACTCGCGAGGGCGGGGCCCGCCGGCCGCGCCTGCGCAGTGCGGCAGCGCGGGAGCCTGCGCGGGAGCTGGGAGCCGCCAGCCGCCGCTGAGGGCGGCGATCGTCGGCCCGGCCTCGGGGTTCCTCAGCGGGGCTGCTCCGCGCCCTCCTCCGGAGCTGTGGTAGGGGGAGAAAGGCCCTGCCTCCCACGAGGCCACCTCTGGGAAACAGCACTAGTTTAAGTTAAATATCTTCTGGTGAAATTCGTTTCCTTACCTCTGTTTGTTGTTGCGTCCCCAGACTGGCGCCGGCAGCAGGAGATGAGCAGGGACCTCAGAGGCAGGGGGTGCTCCCGGGGCAGAGGCTTCCAGGGCTGGCGAGGAGGATGGAGAAGAGGAGGAGGAGGATGGCGAGGCAGAGGACAGAAGGGAGAGCCCAAAAGGATGCCCGAACCTGGTGAGCCAGCCCCTGTGCTTCTACCTGCTTTCTGTAGCCATAGTGCTTTTCTTTTAACGCACTGTGCTAGGCAATTACAGCTGTTTGTCTCCCGTGGTCAAAAGAATCACTGAGAATAAAACTTGCAAAATTTCACTATCCGTATTCTTTCAATCCACGTTAATTTTTTTTTCTTCCCCCAGCAAAATCTCGACTAGTCCAATCAACGATGGACCAATTTATTCCCTATAAGGGCTGGAAACTTTATTTCTCTGAAGGTATCTTTAGACCAAAATTACATGTAGCACGTATTTAAATTAATTTTTTTCTAAAATTAGTTACATGTAGTGTTAGTAGAGTTATAAGGTCAATAAAGAACAACCAAAATTTCATATATAAAAACATAAATACAATAAAGACTTCACTCTTGTGATATACTGTAACATTTGTGATCATTACTGGGATACTGTAGAGATCTATCATCTTCCTTAGTTTTGCAATGCAGAAAAAACAATGCAAGAAAAATTACCTGTTTAGGTGTTTTGTGAAGTTGAAAGGATTATTTCTGTCACTAATGTGGTGTGTTTCTAATCAGTTTACAATGACAAGTCTCCTTTTGTCCAGAAGACTCAAGCCTTTGAAAAGTTTTTCATGCAGCGTATTGAGCTTTATGACAAGGTAAAAAACAAAGCCAAACATATCCCATCCCAACAACCTGTTGTTGATACAAGAGCACTACAGATTTTTAGTGGATTTTTCCATCGAAAGTAACTGCCCTCAGAGACCTGAAACATTTAGGATATAATTTGGGTGTTTCGCTTCTAATTTGAAGTGTATTTTATCATTTATGATATTTCCCAGGATGAAATAGAAAGAAAAGGAAGCATTCTCGTGGATTATAAGGAGCTAATCCAGGACAGAGAGCTGACTAAGTCGATACCAAATATATCTGCTGAACTAAGGGATATGCCTCAGAAAATACTGCAGTGTATGGGTCTGGCAATTCATCAGGTAAACACGAGGTTCTGATACACGAAGAAAACCCTCACAACAAAAAGGAATCTGTGACAGAGGCAATTATGTTATAAACCTCACATCTGTGCTTTTCTGCCTTAGGGGAAATTACTGTTTATTTAAAACTCAAATCCTTCAATCTCTACCCTTCCTGTATGACCTACAAAATTGCATATTGAAGTTGCTTTGGTCTTGGTGCATTTTGCTTATTCATCATTGGAGCAGTTGACTAAAACTAAATGTAGTTCTAACACCTATGTCTCTCCCTATTGGGAGTTGTAACTCCTAAGGGCATCTGTGTCCCCCTTCCTATTCCATGCAGGTGCTCACCAAGGACCTGGAGAGGCATGCAGCAGAGCTGCAAGTGCAGGAGGGATTGCCCCTGCATGGGGACCCTATCATAAATGTGCCTCTCATCCATGCCAGGTAAGGGGTGCCGGGCAGCTCTTCTTTCCCAAGGAAGAGCTGTTTGCTTCCTGGCTAATCCTTGGCACTGTCCATGCATGATGAAGGCTTACATGTTTATGGGAAAACTGGGCTCTGTGAAGCTTTTTCAGAAGAACACCCTACATTTTGCTTTTTTCTCCACTGTGACTTCATGTCCTTGTGAAGAAAAAAGTGAAATGAAACCTCCTTATAAGCTGAACAAACAGCTTGAACTAGAAGAACTTGTAAGTAGAGAAGAGGCTTATAAGTGGAACAACTATTCTATAAAACATATATTCATTAAAAGCAGAATTATTTAAATTTCTGTTGACTGGAGAAGTTTTCAATGAAACAAGTCCTTAGAACTTCTTTTCTTTATCAGAAGTAATGGCATCGCACACTTCAAGGGTCTGAGGAATTGGGTTAGTAAGCTCTACTGGAGTTCAAATTACTTTTTAAAGAAATATTTTCTTTTCTATTATTGTTTTTAATTCCCTGCTGGTGGCAGCAGAGCTGTAATAAAACTTTGGCCCTTCTGTGTTACAAGTCTAAATTCCAGTCCTTATCTGAAACTATGGAAAGAGACAGTTATGGATGATCTTAAAGTATTGCTAGGCCAGAGGTGTCACTGGATAAACAAACTGTAATGTTTGAGGCTGTTGAGGTTGATTCATGTGAAGAATATTGAATGTTCTGCTGCTTTCTAGAGCAAGAATGAAAGACTGTGCCATGGGTCTGCCAAAAAAAAATACTTCTGAGCGTTTTTTTCTGGATTACTGTTTTTAAATGGGAGGAGGAATATTTGTCTGGTTTTGGTTGGATGGGTTTGGGGGTTGTTTTTGTCCTCATTTTCTGTGTGCTAATGCAGGGTGTACAACTATGAGCCTCTAACCCAGCTGAAAAACGTGAGGGCCAACTGCTATGGCAAATACATCGCCCTACGAGGCACCGTGGTGAGGGTCAGCAACATCAAACCCCTGTGCACCAACCTGGCCTTCATCTGTGCTGCCTGTGGGGATGTGCAGGGAGTTCCTCTCCCTGATGGGAAGTACACCCTTCCCACCAAGGTAAGCCAAAACCTTTGAACTTCATGCTTTTTGTTGTGTTTTGACAAAAAACAGCACCGCAGGTGCTAAAAAAAAGAAAAAAAGTCTTTAAAGCTAGGTTAAACAACTGACACACTGAAAAATAATTAAACATAACCATGCAACCTTTCTTACTTCAGACTCTTGTTACTTGTAAAAAGTGTATGCTGCTGGAACAGGATATGTGGCAAAAAATACATAGAAATTCCCTGAAATCTGGAAAAAATTATTATGTCTTTTAATTTCCATTTCACCAGTTATGTTTAAAAAGACCTTTCCACCTTACTGTGGAATTTTCTATGCTTACATTGTTTGTTTTTTTTCTTTAGAACTTTCTATTTCAATTTTACTTTTTATTATCTGGACTTAAGAAGTCATTAGACATAGGACAGTGCCTGGTTATTCTCAAACCAGTTCACTGAGGGGGTCACACAATTCAGCTGTATTTGCTCTAACAGCTGTGAGTCAGAGTTCAGGTGTCTGTGCTTGATAGATCCTCATTAATTATGTACATCCTAATTCGTAGTCCTAATTTAACTGGCTTTTTTCCTCGAATGATGCTAAATTATATTGCTTTGCTTTCCTTTTTGTTTTTGTTTTTTTTTTTAATCAAATAAGGCAATTTCACCTTAGGGCTTTAAAAAAGGCTGGGAATGAATCAGAGTTCCTGTTGTTGCAGTGCCTTGTTCCTGAGTGCCGGGGCCGGTCCTTCACAGCTGACAGGAGCTCTCCTCTCACCACCACAGTGGACTGGCAGTCTGTCAAGTGAGCACAAAAAAGTGATATGACAGGACACTCAAAAAGTGACAGGATGGCTTAACCTGTGTTACATTGTGTGATTTTAATAATCTTAATCTTTTGCAGCAAGTATTCTCCAACATTTGTATCACAAAGCAGTTGTTTTATCCAAGCATTGGTATACTTTGTAACCTGCCCTGTAACAGTTTCCTGGAAATTCCTTCTGCCCTTATGGAGCTCTTGGAGAGATGCTCAGTTTGTGCTCTTCGCTGCTTTTCTCAATCATTTCTAATTGCATCTATGATGTCGTGATTCCCTTTAACGAGCTGTAAGTCAGCTAGAAAAGTCCCATTAGGTTATATTGGTCAGCTGTGTCAGTTGACCTGAATGAGCTGGAAGTAAGCTGGAGAGTTAAAAATCTTAGTTTGAAGTGATATTCATGTGAAAACTTGTGCTGTTGGTTAGCAGCTCCAGAGGGCACTGTTTTTCACAGCTTCTTTGGTGAAGCTTGGCTTGGCTTCCAGGAAATCTCAGAGCTCCAAGTGCAGAGCCAGAGCTGGAACTCTCACAACCAGAGAGTCAGGTACTTTTCTTGTTATGGTCTGAGAAATCCCTTGGGCTTTTCCAGGGTTGGAATACCTATTAAGAATTCATGAGGGCTATAATGTCTGAGGTTTCCATTTTTTTTTATATGGGTCCCTTTTACTTCATGTACTGTATTTATTTCTACATGAATGTGCTCATCAGTGGTAGAAAATCTGAATTTCAACTTGGAGTTCATAGTTACTGCATTTCTGGATTTTATGCATAGTTTATCCCCATTTAGTGAAGCGTGACCTGAAAAAGATGCCCAGATGCAGGTATGGTGTGCCACAGTTGGATTGGAAGGTGCTGTGTGGTGACCAAGTTCCCCCTCGTGTGTTGCAGGGTGCAGGAGCTCATGTCGGACGACCAGCGAGAAGCAGGACGGATCCCGCGCACCATCGAGTGTGAGCTGGTCCAGGATCTCGTGGACAGCTGTGTCCCGGGAGACATGGTCACAATCACAGGCATAGTGAAGGTGTCAAGCACTGAGGAAGGTGAAGTGCAGCACCTGAGACTCCTTTTTCCTAGGGTGGGGTTTTTTGGTAGTGCTCACACAAGAACAACGGCAGTCACTCCCCTTAACTGGAGCTCTCGGAGTTGGAAGTGCATAAAGTGTAAATTTCTTCAGAAGTTACCAAACTTTTACAATGAAGAGTTATTTTATGGCATTATTTGCTTAACATTTTCCCTTTAATATCTCCTTCAGACATTAGGAGAACTGTCACACTGGTGTGAAGGAGAGTTATCTTAGTTAGTCTCCCTAGAGAAATTTTTCAACCCTTTTTTTCCTTTTTTTTCCCAAAGTGAAGAAACATGTTGTGCACTGCTCTGAAAGAATACATTGCAGATAACTGCAAGACTCTTATTCTGAGACTTCATTCTCTGCTCAGTAATCTATCTATATAGAAAACTATTAATTGATAATTACTGATTAATTACTAAGCAACATGTTTAATGCTTCTACACCATGCATCTTTTTTCCCTCAAAATATTGGGTGGAAACATTTTATAGTCAACTTTTATTTGACTACAATAATGTAATAATTTAAAATCCCTGGAAAAATTCATTTATTCTGGGACAAAATTCTCTCTAGACATATGCCCTCCAAATCAGCAAAATATTTTATTTTGTATGTAAGTGGAGGGAACTTCAAAGAACAAGTGTAACTAGAAACTTATTTTGCATCAATTTTACAAAGTGCAGATGTTCAGTACTTAAATATGAACATGGCTGTACGTGGTATTTCTGAATTACTCAATGCCATTTGTAGGTAACTTGAATACTTACTGATAGAAAAAATGCTCCATCAGCCTTTCTCAATTTTTCTAACAGGAGCTTCTAAAAATAAGAATGACAAGTGTCTGTTCTTATTGTACATTGAGGCAAATTCTGTCAGCAACAGTAAAGGACAAAAACTGAAGAATTTTGGTGATGAGGCTTTCCAGAGAGCGTTCATGGAATTTTCCCTTAAAGACCTCTATGCTATCCAAGAAATTCAAGCTGAGGAAAATCTGTTCAGGCTCATTGTGAAGTAAGTTGTGTCGGATCTAGACTGGGTCTAGGATTAGACATGAATCGTGACCACCTTCAGACAAATGTGACAGCTCATCCTAAAGCTGTGAAATATCTGAGCCTTGTGCAATAGAAACCAGAGAGATCTAACAAACTGCAGTGGACAAGGGACTTGGGAGGGAGTGAAAGTATTGCAGTGGGAATGTTGGGACTTTGGGAGGGGTTTAGGGATACAAGAAGGTACCTGTGTTCTCGTTCAACTTTAGACAGAAAGCTCTGGGTAAAAAAGCAGTTAATTTTGTTCCTCACCGTGTAAATTCAACTTCCAAGTACCATTTGGTTCTCTGCTTTTCTACAGTAGAGGAAGGAGGTGCAAGAACTGAGCAGAGAGTGTGAAAGACTCTCAGCTCAGACTAAAAAGTACTCTTCTACCTGGGATGTCCCTCAGGCCCTCCCAGTGGAGTCCAAGAACACAAAACCAGCACTTTGAAAGGAGCGTTACAAGTAGTTACTTGATTAAGACAAGAACAGGTGCAGATACCACCGGGAAGCTGGTTCTCCTTTGTCTTTGTGGGGACTCAAGTGAAAAGCTTTTCTTATTTCAGTCATTTCTGGTTATCCAAAAATTTCAAGAAATTTGATGCTGCTGATTTCTGTTGGAAATTAAGCAACAGCTACCAGAAGAGTTTTACATATTTATTAAGGTGTTCTGTGATGAGAGAGAGGACAAGTGATCATTTATATTAATACATGATTTGTCTTCCACATATGTTACCTTGTACTTTGCTTTTCAGCTCTCTTTGTCCTGCAATCTATGGCCACGAGGTAAGTAATTTAAAAACTCTTGCTTTCAATTCCAGTTTGAAATGTTTATGCCACATTCAACTCCTAAAGGATTCAAAAAGCTTATCTGGGACAGGGGGAAGGGGCAGGGACTGTTTTCACAGGTGACTCTGGCTCACAGTCTTTTTTGGTGTCAGGGAGATGGCAGCCTTGTACCCTTCAGTTTGGTGATCCAGAAGGAAAGATTTTTTCAGACACTTCTAGGGAGCTGTCAGTGTTTGCGGGGGTTGGTCTGATATTCCAATCCTGCAGCCTTTCCCTGTCTGCAGTGCCTTTGGTCGATCCGCAGTCTGACCGCAGGGGTATGTCTTGAAAAAGACAATCCCTTTAAGGCAGTATTCTCAGCTCTAGTGATTTCAGCTCTCAGACTGCGGTTCCCAAGGCGATCTGCATTCCAAGGACGGCAGGCGACGCAAGGCAGGAGTGAGACAAGTCCTTTTCCCAGAGATCCTTTAATGAAGACTTCCAGGAACAGCCTTATCAAGCCTCTCGGGCGCTCTCTTTTTATACACACAACTGAGGGCAGGGATAAGAACTTGGACCAATCACAACAGGAATCGAGGAATCATCCAGTCATATGGAGGATCAAAAAATGACCAATCACAGAACTGGAAACCCAAGAAGTAGGATAACTACCAACCAGAGGGAAGTGATCTCATTGAGGCTGCAAAGCTCCATGGGAGTGTTTTTGCACCATGACTTATCAGGGATCCAGAAATCTGGGGTTCAGAGGAAGAACCAGTCTTTGGGGGGGGAGTCCGCAGGAGGCTACAATGCCTCCTGGGGGTGTTTCTTCTCTCGCAGTGAGCTCCGGGGAGACTCCCTGCTGCTGGAAGTTTGCTACACTGTAGCAGCTCACGGGCTGCGGACTCTCCACGGCAGGGAGCCACCCCACAATCCAATACTTACCAGTGTTGGCCTGTACCACAACAGATTGTGAAGGCAGGTTTGGCCCTGGCCTTGTTTGGAGGTTGCCAGAAGTTTGTGGATGACAAGAACAGAATCCCAGTGCGAGGGGATCCACATGTTCTGGTTGTTGGAGATCCAGGATTAGGAAAAAGTCAAATGCTGCAAGTATGGTTTCCTTTATTATGATTTTCTGCTTTCCTCTATCTCCTTGTTATCTTGACTTGCAACCATGGTAGGATAACTGTGCTAAGATCAAAGGGTTGACTGAGCCTCGCTGGAGCTCTTTTCATGTGGGATGCCTCAAGTATAGGGTAGTATCCAAAGGGCACTCCTGCTGTCCTCTCCTTCCAGGGAGCCTGTTAAACACCAAAGCACATGTCCTTGGTCAGGCCCACAGGCTTTCAAGTACAGGCTTGCAGGCTTACTGTCCTGCCCTTATACAGTTCTTGTCACCAAACCTTTTCCCTGCAGAAGAGGTTCACTCCTCCCTGTCTTCATTTAGCTGGTCCATTGTGAAATAAAGTAATTAATCATTGAACTAATGCAACTTGAAATACTGTGTAACTCTCCTCCTGTAACGTTTACTTCCATTCTGTACCCTATTTCTATGTTGCTAGCACAGATCTTGGCTTTTGGGAAAGGGACCTGCTGCTGTGTTTGGGTTTTGATCTCAGTCGGCATTTCTGCATGACTGTGACAGTTAGTAATAGATTTTTTTTTCCTTAAACTGAGGGATTTTTAAATTCCATGTCTTTTTCCATGGTTACCGTGAAGTGAAGGAGGGACAGAATTCACCTGGACCTTCTTTAAAAAGTCTAACATAGACCTGTTGCATTAGGATATGATTTGCAATAACTTAGCCAAAGTGATGGATTTGCATGCAAGCATTTTAACAAACAAAATTTTTAAATTAGTCTTTTCTTGAATGGGGACTCTCTAGCATAGAGTGACTGGTTTGTTTTTTCACACTGTTACTTAAAAAAAGAATGCCATCCAAGAAAAGTTCCTCCTACTGCTTTGCAGCAGTCTTGCAGCTGCAAGAAGTTGTGGCTTTACTGTTGGGCCGTGTTCAGTAGAAAGAATCAAATTTGGGTTTACTTTGACTTGTTTCTCTAGAATGAGGCTTATGAAATTCTTCTCCTTGAGGAGGGAAAAAATGTTTGTTTCTCTTCTAGGCCGTGTGTAACATTGCTCCTCGAGGTGTGTATGTTTGTGGTAATACTTCCACCACCTCTGGCCTGACTGTTACACTGTCCAGAGATGGCACTTCTGGAGATTTTGCCTTGGAAGCTGGTGCCTTAGTGCTTGGAGATCAAGGTAATCCATATAATGCCACAGGTTCTGTGTAGCTGTATGTGAGGGGCAGGAGTGTGTGTGCTGCTGAGTCTCAGCTAAGCCAAAGTGCTTGCTTAACTGTGGACTAAAAATGTCTATTTGAAGCATGATACTGGGTTTCTACACCATGGGAAGTTCTGAGCTTCTCTAGTGGCTTCTCTGGGGGCAATTCCTGCTTTCCTAGAGTGTAGGGAAACTTCAGTTCTCCAATTCATGTACCAGACTTACTGTGTCAAAGAACTTGTTTTTGTTTTTTTTAGGATTTGTTTTGTTCAGGAATCTCACTTAATGTCAACTGCTGGGCTTAATGGTTTTGAAAAAGGACTAGCTTATGAGATACGTTGTCTATTTTTAAAAACCTTGTTTTGTCATCTCAGTGAATATCAAAATGCTGCCACCCCCAAGTCAGGCTGAGTTCATAGTGGTTTGCTTGCATCATCATGGAATGAAAACAAAGCTGGCTGAAATGGAGATTTTCCAATGTCTCCTGCAGTCCCTAGGGTTCTAAGTTGGAATTCTGATGTAGTACTGGGTTGTGGCACACGCTTGTCCTTCAGTTAATGTGTTGTCTGATAAGTCTTTGTCCTGTTTTAATTGCTTCCAGGAATTTGTGGAATAGATGAATTTGATAAGATGGGAAACCAGCACCAGGCTTTGTTGGAAGCCATGGAACAGCAGAGCATCAGCCTGGCCAAGGCTGGCATTGTTTGCAGTCTGCCAGCTCGGACATCCATTGTTGCTGCAGCAAACCCTGTTGGAGGACATTATAACAAAGCCAAAACAGTGTCTGAGAACTTAAAGTGAGCACTTTCTGCAATGCAGCTTTTATAATTCACATTCAGGAGTAGATGCTTCTGGCAGTCTTGTAGCTCATATACAATTGCTTTCTAGAATTTTGGAATGTGAACACAAACTTTAATAATTTATAGTGGCTTTTGAGAGAGAAATTGCTGCTTTACTTTACTCTGAATGAGCAGGACAGGATCTTTTGCCTGTGTTTGACATGGAACAGAGTTGCTATAATTTTTCCACTTCTCCAAGCACTCTAACTTCCTTGTCTTTCTTCCAGAATGGGGAGTGCTCTGCTGTCAAGATTTGACCTGGTTTTCATCCTACTGGACACGCCGAACGAGGACCATGACCACCTGCTGTCTGAGCACGTGATGGCCGTGCGGGCCGGCCGGCGCGCAGCCTGCAGCAGCGCCCTGGTGACCCGGGCCAGCTCCCAGGAGCATTCTGTCCTCCAGGCCACCTCAGATCGACCCCTGCTCGAGAGACTGAAGGTGGGACTTTTCCTGGGGCTGCTGTATGAGATGCTCTAAAGCGAATTTGCCGTGTTGGGTTTCAATAAGGAGCTACAGAAGCGGGCTGGGTGTAATAATTTGGTATAACATAATCTGTGATGGAGTATTAAATCTAAATAAAGCAGTGTGGAAGCAAATCCTTGGGCATCTGCAACTCCATGGGTTTGGGAAGTATAGGAGAGGAAGCATGTTTCATATTAGACTTCAGGGATGGCTTTGAGAACTCATCAAATGCCAGGTCTTGGGAGCAATACTCCTACTAGAGGTAAACCCATGCACTTTTGGAGACAGGAGGATATCAGCAGTGATGGTTTAGTCTTCTCTGGAGCTGTAACAATTGGGAATTTGGATTTTCTCTTTTTTGAGAAAGGACTTAACTGTATAACGAATTCTATTTGGCATTTCCTATCACGGCAGATGAGAAGCACTGGCTGCTTTTTTCTGAAATGGCCAAGTGTGTGTGTTTACGTGTCTGAACATAGTGTGGGGACTTGAAGTACGCTGTTCATATACGAAGCATTAACGCCCTTATAGTGATGACTTCACCAGAAGTCATAAAGATGATTATTTGATATTAAACATGATTGTTTTGATATAAACAAATTAAACAGGATTATGATTTGATATAAACAAAGCATAAAGATGATGATTTGATATTAAAATTTTTATTGTATAAAATTCTGACAGACAGAAATCTAACTCTTTTTCATGGTGCTAGATCTCCACAGGAGAAAACTTTGATGCCATTCCCCATCAGCTGCTCAGGAAGTATGTCGGATATGCTCGGCAGTATGTGCACCCAAACATATCTCCAGAGGCTGCACAAGTCCTCCAGGAATTCTACCTCGAGCTCCGGAAACAGAACCAAGGAGCAGACAGCACCCCCATCACCACGAGGCAGCTGGAGTCCCTGATTCGACTGACAGAGGTAAATGCAAGCTGGAATGCCTAAAGGATTGAAAGCAGAGAGATTATTCCTAAGATACTACCCAAACCCTATCATTTTTTACAGCTCGTTCACCACTATGCTTTCTTTTGTTTTGTTAAAAGAAAAAATAGTGAGAATGCAAGAGGCTTAGAAGTTCTTAAGAGCTACTGTTCCTTAAAACTTCTTATAAAGCAAAACACCCTTGAGGAAATGGAAAGAGAATCTATTACATTCCCCAAAAGGAGAAAAACTAGATGCAGACAGGAACAACCTGCTGCCCACCTTGAAATTAGAACGCTTCTGTTTTCCCTTATAGAAGTCACTATTTGTGATCTGCTGCTTCACAACGCTACCCTGCTAAAAAGCAAATAAACTCCAAGCTACAGCCTAAAAGTGCAAGTATGCAAGAGGTGACATTGACATACTGAAAAAAAAAGAAAAATCTTCCTCTAATCCTGTAGGGTTAGATTTTATCTCTGCTGCTAAAAATTGTGCTTGTAGCCCTTGTAGAGTGATTGTAGCCCTTTTTGACATCAGTTATGATATATCTTAAACCTTTGTGTGGTTTTTTTTCTGTTTTAAGGCACGATCGAGGTTGGAATTAAGAGAAAAATCTACCAAGGAAGATGCTGAGGATGTAACAGAGATAATGAAATACAGGTAATATAAAACACTGCTTTAAAAATAAATAAAGCATCACAATGTTATTCAGTTGAAACTTTTCTTTACATATTCAAAAACAGTGAAGAAATCACTTTATCAAGCTTAGGCCCATGATACTACTATTTGGATTTGTTAGCTGGTCTTTAAAAGCTGCCAGCAGCCCTAAGTCAAATACAACTGCTTAGGCTTGTGAGTTGTGTGATCACAGTGGTTCTGTGTGTCTGGACACAGTAACGCAGACATGAGGCTCTGCTGAAGGGTTTTTTCTCCCCTGTGATTACTGTCTGGTGCAGGTGAACAATTAAAGTCTAAAAGTGATTTGTATGAATACTTAGTCTAAGTTCTCTATAGAGTGACTTGATAGAGGGTGGTTTTCTATGTGCCTTCTGAAAGCTCTCTCAAGCAGTTATGTTTTGGGAATCAAATCCACATATGTTTGCTTTTATCTCCTGTTGAGGGTTTTATCTCTTTTTGTAACCTGTTTGTAGCATGCTGGGGACCTACTCGGATGAGTTTGGAAAACTGGACTTTGAGCGTTCACAGCACGGGTCTGGGATGAGCAATCGGTCGCAGGCCAAGAGATTCGTGTCTGCCCTGAGCAGCATTGCAGAGAGAACCTACAACAACCTCTTTGACCTGCAGCAGCTGCGCCACATCGCAAGGGAGCTGCAGATACGGGTGAGCTCAGCCTGCAGCCCCTTCAGCAACAGACTGCCAGACCACCCACAACTATTTTTTGCCAAATGGAGAGGAGCAAAGGCACCTCTGTTGTGCCTCTTTGTGATGGCAGGAATAACAAATTTACTGCTGTTAGGCTGAGCAGAGTTCCTGAAGTGTTGGTTTCAGTGCTTCATTCCCTCTGCCTCCTGAGAGGACACACCTATTTTTGTTCCCAAGTTTAGACTTGTGGTGTCCGTGCTCTATTTCAGCAGTGCAATGATGTTTCTGCATTACCTCCTCTGGATTAAAGATGCCTTTCAGGTTTTCATTCCTGCTTCAGACAACATAATGTATGTTGAAAAGAATATCGTGTAGGACACATGGCCACAAATGTATTCTGCCCTGTAATTGATTTGCATTCTGTACTTGTGGGGGCTTCAGCCAAACAGAATTAGTGATAGCTAACTCTAATTTTTGCTCCATTGACTACTTATTAAAGTTAATTTAAATAACTCTAATTCTCCCTTCATATATAGAATAATTTTGCCCATTCAAAGTTTAATACCTGGAAATCAGGGAGAGTTGTAGAAATCATGCTTTTCTGTGGTAGATACTCCTGTTTCAGAACTGGAATTTATACTTTTGTAACTGCATCCTTTCTCCATGTCATAAAGGAGAGAATGCTGCTTCTGTGTAACACTGCAGTAAAAACAGTGTTTAAGTAAAGCACAAAACAGGAGGACTGATGATATGAGACCTGGTAGGTGAACGGTTTACTAAGGAAACTGACCTATTCTTAGTCCACTTTATTTCACTAAGTTCTTTCAAATGGTTTATATTGCTTTACATCAGGTAAGATGTCATTTGATTTTTTTTTCTTTCTTTTCCCAGGTATCTGATTTCGAAAGCTTTATTGGATCCCTAAATGATCAGGGTTATCTTTTAAAAAAAGGTTCAAGAGTTTACCAGCTTCAGACCATGTGAGAAGAGTAATTGTGATGGACTTCCTTGGGATGATCGTTCGCCTGGACTGCTGGACCTGCAGCAGGGAGGCACATCCTGAGCTGAGCAGCACCTGGCACAGCACTGGGCTTTGCTGGGCTGCAGATTCGCCTGCAGGAAATTAGACTGGAAAGCTGCAACAGGATGAACTGACATGTGGTATTGCTCCCTGGCCCATCCTACAGCTCTGCTGTGCCAAATGGTACTGTGCAGGGCTGTAATGCACCTCATCATCCTCCATGAGTGAAAGGTGTGTTTTTATACTATTACAGTGCCATAAGGGACTTCTAAAAGAGATGCTGCACCTACAAATTTCAGCCCAGAAATCTTTCATGAGAGGATGATATGGGCTATACTTCCAGCACTGTAGTTCATTTAAAGTCTAGAAATGTTTCCAAAAGGTTGTGACAACACTGTTTTATACCTGTTACCAAATGACACTTTACTGAAACTGACTTGATTTTCTGCTCTGAAACTGGTCTCTGAAGCCAAGGTTTTATTTGAAATTCAAGCCTGATTTAAGAAAATATCCTTATTACAATATTTAATTTGTAAAGCAGGGAGTGGATTTTGAGTTTCATTAAACTTTATATATGAGAAATATTAATTGTTCAAGGCTGTTTAATGGCCATTACAAGATCTGTAACACGAACAAGTTCTGTTTGTTTCTGTGTAACTGTTCCTGACACAGAACAATGTGTGTTCAGCACCAGTGAAGTGCTGAAATGTTTCCTGACTTTGTTGAAATCAGAATCACGGTCTGGTGCAATGAAATAGCAGCTGAGAAGCTTTCAGTGTAAGAATTAAAAAACACAAACACCAACATCCCCTCCCTAAAGAAAAACGTGTTTTAAAAAATCAAGACTGCAGCTGCTTCTGTTTTCCCTCGTTCGTTTCTCAGGTAAGATATGATACATTAAAAAAAAAGCAGAAACGCTGAAGCTTAGTGCCTCATCCTCTAATTTAAGGGACATCAGGGACCTAATATACTTGAAACTGAAAACTGGTCAGACAGATGAAATGCTTTAAGTACAAAATTATAGTTCTACATCTGAACTCTTAAGGGGCAAGGTATGCTCTGTCAACTAATTGGAAGTAGGTGTTAGATACTGATTTTGGCTTAGTACAGTGCTGGGAGATAGGAACGTGCCTCAGGAGCCAAAAAACGACTGCACCTGGAAAAGTGAACTCATTCCTGTTTCTCCTTGAGATAAAGTACACGCGGGCAAGCGAGGGCCAGAAGCAAGTACCGAGCACAAGAGACCACTTGTGCTCTCTGAGAAGTCTTAAGGTAAAGTAAACCTTCCCCTTCCTCCCTCAAGGGCTTGTCCGAGAACGGCGCGGCCCCGCCGTGACGAGGAGCGGGATGAGCCCGGACAGCCGCCCAGCGGGCCGCCATGGACACCGCCGTCCGCGGCCGGGGGAGAGCTTGGGCCGGGAGGTAGGCGGGAGAGCGGTGGAAAAGCCATGGGGAAGGTCTCCCACCTCGGCCGCCGCGGGCGGCCGCCTGCCGTAAAGCGCGCGGCCCGGCGGAGGGGCGGGGCTGACGCAAAGCGCCGCAAAAGGTCGCGCGTCCCGGGCAGCGCTCGTGGCACACGCGCCGCGCGCGGTTCGCGCGCCGTGGCTAGTCCCG